>ML241662.1:9860-32454 GCA_005239495.1 Nicotiana undulata | reverse complement strand
CGAATATAAATACCCCTTTTCCTTTATTTACTTTCACGAAAAACTTCTAACTTTCATTCTTTATTTGTAAATAACTTTTTTCTTGTCTTTGTAAATATGTCTTTTTCGAACCAACCTAAGGGAGTGATAAATGTTGAGGATTTGACTCCCTCTTCTGCTCCGACGCGGAGCTGGAGAGGTGGTAGGTTGAGGAGTTTAGGTTCTACTCCTTCAAGAGGTTCTTCCTCTTCCCAAATTACTTCTCCTCCTTCTTCTAGGTCTTTAACTTCTCCGAGAGCTAGGGCTTCTAGATCTTCTTCAAGAGGTAGAGAACATCACGAACCTTTACGCGAACCCCGGGTTGATGAAATCATTCCTACTGAGTTTACCTTCGCTAGGGATAATCAGGCCCNAACCTTTACCCGAACCCCGGGTTGATGAAATCATTCCTACTGAGTTTACCTTCGCTAGGGATAATCAGGCCCTTAAAGATCAGTCGGCATCTCTTGATAGAGCTGATAGGTACCCTACTCTGATCACTGAAGGTTCAATTTCTTTTGTTCGCATGGAATGTTTTTGGAAGCCCGATTTTCCTTTCACTGTTCCAAATGGAAACCAAAGAATAACGTCTTACAAGATGCGATATTCTTTTGTTTATACTTACCCCTTTACATTAGGGTTTAGCCTCCCATCGACCCAATTATCATTGAGTTCTGTCGGTTTTTCAAAATTTGCTTTGGACAATTCGGTCCTATTATCTGGCGAGTCGTTGCATGTCTTAGATGTCTGGCTACTTTAGCTTCGATCCCTTTCACCCTTAGTCATCTCATTCACCTTTATTCTCCAATATTTTTCCGTCAAGGAATTATAACCCTGGCTGCCAGGAGTAAAAGAGTGTTGGTGACCCCAGACGATGATAAGGATCGAGATTGGTACCTTCGGTATGTTGTTATGCCTACTGTTGGTTTAGTAGGTGAATAAAATCTCCCTTTCCCTGAGAAGTGAAATCATGCACGTGAGTACATTTTAGCTCACATTCCTTGCTTTTTGCTTTAGATGTTTTATTAACACCGTAGTTGTTTCTTCTTTTTACAGCAATCATGGGTACTGTCGAGAATGTCTCTGGTATCCGAGATTGGGTAGAAAAGCTTTTGTTGATTGCTCCGTTGGAAGAAAGATCATGGAAGTACTTCTCCGGGAATTACGGTTGGAAAGTTAAAACTCATGGTAAGTGAAGCTTTTATTTCTGCTTCTTTCCTTGCTCGAACCTCTTCTCTTTTGTTTTATCCTTTTTCTTTTGATAGGGTTTCCCGCTCGTGAAGTGTCTGGTGCATCTATTCCAAAATTGTCCCTGGCTCACACCTAGGAAACTATTTCAGATGAAGAAGATGATGAAGAGGGATCTGTAGTCCACAGGTCACGCAGAAGGAGGGTGATCTCTAACGACGAGTCTACACCTGTGGTTGTGCCTTCCGTGACGGAAGTTTAACTTTCTACCTCCGAAGATGCAACAAAAAACTATTCTGTTGATCATTTGTTCCGTGAAGGCTTTGGTCCTGTTGGTGATGAGGCTCCCTTGGTTGTTCTCCCCCTTTCTTTTAGAGAACTCCCCTCAACTGCTCCAATCATTTCTTTTGCTTTTGTGGGTATTCCTGCTCCTATTGCTGCTCTTACTCTCGTGGATTTTCCGACTCCTCAGACTTCCTTGCTCGTGGCTCCTACATCTCTACCTACTTCCGTGCCTTCTATTAGAGAAGTAGGGTCTTCCAGCACGGAGATGAGGCAGGTGTTGATAGAAGTTTCGACTGATGGTAGTCTCTTTAAAAAGTATGGCCAGCCTAATGTGTGGCTGAAACCATTGATAGGCCTGACAGAGAGAGCCAAGCTAGATAGCCACAGTTCCCTTACATGGGCTAATGAGATCGTGCATACTTCTTTAAAGGTAGAGTGCATTTTCTTGTATTTCATTCTTGTACATGTATTTATCGTATCTACTTGGTTTTCTTTTTTGTAGATCAATATTATAGGCACGGAGCTTATGAAGAGGGTTTCTAACTCGGAGCACGAAGTGAAGGAGTGCATGCTGAAGCAGATAACTGGAAGGGGCAATATGAAAGTTTAAGGCTCGACATGGAGGCCTTAGAAGAAGAGAAATGTACCTTGGAGCAGTAGGTGAGAGTCATGGCGGTGGAGTTGGCTGTGGAGAAGGCTTCTTCTGATCAAGCAGGAAAAGATAAGAACATTCATGATTCCTCATTTGCTGAGTAGTTGTCTTGTGCCTCAGAAGATATCAGAAGCTTGAAGGCCTTGCTAGACCAAAAGGAGTAGTATTCATGCGAGCTTGTGCAATCAATTTCCCAGACCCAGGAGGATATCCGCAACTCCTTAGAGAAAATTCAATTCCTGGAAAGGTCTCTCGCTCTTTTAAGGGCCTCCAATGATGTTGTCGTGACGAGCTAAGAACTGAGGTTATGCTTTGGGAGAAGGATTACGAAGCTCTTGAAGATAAGACAGTTGTCGATGTTAGTTGGGCATACATGAACTCTCGCCTCGACACATTGACTGAAATGAGCCGAGAGGATTTCGACCTTAATGCTGAAATTGCAAAAATCAAGGAAGCCATGGAGAAGGCTCAACAAGGTCAGAATCTCTCTTCACCTGAATGTGAGTCTCCTGTTGTTCAAGTCTCCTCGTCCCAAGCTGCTCTTGTTGTCTCTGCTAGTGAAGTCAATCCCCCTCCTGATGAAGTTTAAGAAGTTGGTTCCTCTTTTTTTTTTTTCTCAATTGGTGGTTACCCCCAGTCCCATCGGGGGAAATTTTGGATCTCTTAAAGTCCCCAAATGACAACTTAGGGGCACCTCAATGTATATAAATTATATATGGCTAAGTACTTAGTTTCTACTTGGCCGTTTCAATATATTAATGCAAGTATGACTTTTGTTTTGAGTTTCTGTTTCACTCTTTAAGTCTTTTGCATGTTTTATTTTCGAGTTTAGTTTTACTTCTAAGTGTTGCATAGAAAATGCTTTAAATTGTCCGTTGTAACGACCCGATCGGTCATTTCAGGAATTTAAGCTCCATTTGGTAATGTAAGGTCATAAACAGCTCCACATTGTGCATATCAACCTGTGTGCGTGGTTAGATTCAGTTGCCGGATAATCCAGAGTTGAATTAGGGGAGAATTTTCAAATTTTGAAGCTTAAGTGAAGGAAGTTGACCGGAGGTTTGACTTTTGAGTAAACGTCCTTGGAATGAGTTTTGGTTAACACCAACAGCTTCGTATGATGATTTTGTACTTAGGCGTGCGTCCGGAATTGGATTAGGAGGTCCATAGAGCAAATTGAGGTCATTGGCGGAAGTTAGAATTTTGGCGATTCCGGCCGATAGATGAAAATTTGATATCGGGCTCGGAATAAAATTCTGGGAGTGGCTATAGGACCGTTGTGTCATTTGGGAGTTGTCTGCAAATTTTCACGTCGTTCCGGGTTGATTTGATAGGTTTCGGCACGAGTTTTGATATTTGAGGTTTTGAAAGTTATAAGTTTGATTTTTGGTTTGATTCGGTGATTCATGCGTTGTTTTTGGTGTTCCGAGGGTTCGACTGAGTTTGTTTGATGATATGTGAACTACTGGTGTAATTGGTTAAGGTCCCGAGGGTGGTTAGCGAGAAGTTTAAAGTTTGGAAAAGGAAGCTGGTGCTGCTATTCTGATGTGGCCGCACCTGCGGATGGGGAACCGCAGGTGCGAAAATAGTGCGCAGGTGCGAGCTGGGGTGGACTGGGCAACCTTCGCAGGTGCGGATATTTGGGGCGCAGGTGCGGTCCCCGTAGGAGAGATCATTGGGCGCAGGTGCGGACTGGAGCGCAGGTGCGGTTAGTGTTTCGCACCTGCGATCGCGCAGGTGCGGTTAGGCTGGTCGCAGGTGCGGAAGTCCTGGCAGATTCATATAAATGAGGGTTAGCCATTTTCTTCATATTTTGAACTTTGGACTTCGGATTTGAGAGCGAGTTTTGGGGATTTTCAAGATAATCGAATGGGTAAGTGTTCTTCCACCATAATTAATTATATCTCATGAATTAGTTCTTGTTTTCATCATTTAATTCGTGTTTTGGGTTGAAGAAACTTGGATTTTCTTTTGAAAGAAAATTTCTAAATTGAAAATTCATGATTTGAATGACCAAATGACATCGGATTTGGATAAATTTATTATGGGTGAACTCGTATCGGAATTTGTAAAATTTGTCAGGTTCCAAGGTGCGGGTCCGGGGGTCGATTTTGATAAATTAGTAAAGATTGAAACTTTATCGTTTTGAATGGTCCCTTATATGTTTTATGTGCATTTTGAGGTTGTTTTAGTTAGTTTAAGCCATCCGGAGGTCTTCCTGCCCGAGAAGTCCATTTTCGAGTACCGGTTGTCGTCTTTGAGGTAAGTATCTTGCCTAACCTTGTGTGAGGGAACTACCCCTTAGGATTTGAGTCTTCTATGTTTATTGTAGCCCGTGTACGCGAGGTGACGAGTGTGTACTCGGACTTATTTGCAATTAGGTTGGCCTTTTTGGATTCTTAGGTTCCTATATCCCCTGCGTATGAAGTGGAACTGTTATGGTTGAGTTTCTGATTACTAGTTTCATCTTCCTCTGTTTGAATTAGATTTTTCTTGACTTCGATTCCTCCTTGTTGATTATTTGATCTGAACTTGACTTAGCTGAATATTTTCCCTCTTCTACCATTATGCTAAAAACAATTCTTCAAAAAACTGCCTAATTGATTATAATTAGTATCATCTAGTCGTATAATTGTTTAACAGGAATTGGAATATCTATAGTTTGGTGTCAAGCATGCCCGTGAGTCGTACATGATGATTTACATGATTTACCTTAATGTTACTTAGGTATAGTTGACCATAATTGGCGGTTTTCCTTGATGTCTCTTATTATTGAATATATGCTTAAGCTGAGTTTATTCCGTGAAACAAACTGTTAGGCGAGATTTTTTATAGCTGCTTCCCTTGTCGGGATGATTGGTTCTCTATTTATTAACTTGAGTATTGCGAATCATTGCTATATTTGTTAGGTTTTCTCCTCGTTACATTGTTTCATTGATACTTGGTTTCCCCTTAAGTGATTCCTGCTTATGAGTGAGTTTTGCCCCTATTTTTGATTGAAGTTCTCGTGTTGAACTTATCGTCGCATCTTGCATTTTGCCTTTCTGTTTTGTTGGAGTGCTCGTTGTGTCTTGTGAAATGTTTTTGCTGTGTTCTAGTTGTTTTCTCTCGGTGCATTGCATTGCATATTTACAGTGGGACTACGGGCCGAGACATGTGATCTTTCCCTGTGCTGCATTGCATATTTATAGTGGGACTGCGGGCCGAGGCCTGTGATCTTTCCCCTGCGCTGCATTGCATATTTACAGTGGGACTGCGGGCCGCGACCTATGATCTTTCCCCTGCGCTGCATTGCATATTTACAGTGGGACTGTGGGCCGAGACCTATGATCTTTCCCCTGTACTGCATAGCATATTTATAGTGGGACTGCGAGCTGAGACTTGTGATCTTTCCCCTGGGACTGCGGGCTAAGACCTGTGATCTTTCCCCTGTACTGCATAGCATATTTACAGTGGGACTGCGGGCCGAGACCTGTGATCTTTCCCTGTACTGCATTGCATATTTACATTGGGACTACGGGCTGAGACCTGAGATCTTTCCCTCTGCACTGCATTGCATATTTACATTGGGACTGCGGGTCGAGTCCTGAGATCTTTCCCTGTACATTGCATTTTGACAAGTATACATATATACACATACACATATATTGAAATGTATAGCTGAAAGGAAATTATCTCCAAGAAACGTTATGTCCGAAGGACTGCTATTTTGAAAGTATATTTGAAAAGTATTCGTCTTGCGGGAAAATGATATTTGAATGAGCAGTATTTGGGAAAGCATATTTGAACAAATGGTATTTGAAAAGCAGTATTTGGAAAAGTATATTTGAACATTTCGTATTTTAAGAAACTATGCTTAAAGTTTACAAATATATATATATATATATATATATATATACATTCATAAAAAATTTGTTCAAGGAAGAATTCCCTTCCCTATTTTCAAATCAATTATCATCTTAAGGTTTTCAATATAAAAATCATGATTTAAAGGTTTTCACTAAAACTTTTGATAGCTTTACTGAGTTTATTGGCTAAGGCCTGACGTGAATAAATTGATGCAGTGCTGAGTTGCCAGCGCTCTATCGGGTTATGATTTTCGACATTTGACTTGCGTTCATTCTATTCTCCTTGCGCATATTTAATTATACGGTTCGTTGACCGTAATTGCTGAATACCTTTCCGTATTACCCTATCGTATTGTTAACTTTATCAAAAAATCTTTAGATAAATATTATGTTTTCACCACTATTATAAATATGTCTTTTCACTTATTAGACCAGTGGGTGTATGGACTAGTCCTCGTCACTACTTCATCGAGGTTAGTCTTGAGACTTACTGGGCACCGCTGTGGTGTGCTCATACTACTCTTCTGTGCATTTGTGTTTTGGAAAGATCCAGGTATTGACTGTTGCTAGCCGTGTGGATCTTTGCTGAGGAGACTCAAGGTGAACCTGCTGCTGCGTTCGCAGGCTTCAGAGTCACCTTCTTGTATTCAACTGTACTTACTATTTCTATACAGTTGTACTTAGATTCTTATCAGAAGGATTCGTAGAGCTTATGACTTGTATTTACCGAGTTTTGGGAAATTGTAAATTCTGTCAAGATTTCATATCGAGACTTTTATATTTCCTTTATTATTATTGTTGTTCAATGAAACGTTAGGCTTACCTAGTCCCTAGGACTAGGTTCCATAACGGTACCCAACGGAGAGAAATTTGGGTCGTGACAAGTTGGTATCAGAGCTCTAGGTTCATAGGTTGTACGAGTCATAAGCGAGTTCAGTAGAGTCTTGCGGATCGGTACGGAGACGTCTGTACTTATCTTCGAGAGGCAATGGAACTATTAGGATGATTTCACTTCCTTCATTCCTATCGTGCGAGTTCATTGACCCTAAAATTTGAAATTTTCGATCCATTCTCTCACCGATGGTGAAGACACGAACTGCGGTACTTGATGATGTTACCCAAAAAAAATGTGTCGCAAGGGTCAGAGACATAGGCCGACGAGGAGCACGCGTCGCAGTTAAGATGCCTACAAGAGCAATCGTTGAGGAGTCGCCAGCAGTTCTAGTTGGGGGACAGGTACTGGAGGTTCCTGTTGCTACCCCAGACTTCAAGAAGACCTGAGTGCAGTTTGAGTGTGATTAGTACAGTGATTCAGGCAGGATTGATCCCAGGTGCACCAGCTACTTCACAATTCTGAGAGAAGTTCAGACTCCCACCGTCTACACTCTAGATCAGCGAGACCATGTGGGTCAGGTTCTAGTTGTCATGATAGCACAACATGTGGTTTCCGTTCAGCCCGTGGTTAGGGCAGCAGTATCGGAGGGAGAACACCTTGGAAATTTAGAGGTATAGGAAGTACCACCCTCCTATCTTTCAGTGGATTGGAGACAGATGATGCCAAGGTTTTATGGGGAAGTGTCATTATATTCTTTGTACTTCGGGTATCGTAGAGACGAGAGGGATTACTTTTGTCACGTCTCAGGCTCGGAGTAGTGGGTTGTCAGTGGTGGCGGGCACATGAGTTGGTTAGCCCAGCCAAGTCAGCTTCACTTGCATGGATTCAGGTTCCAGAGACGTTGTTAAGGGAATTGCACCCAGTCCCTCTGAGATGCATGGCGCAGAGAGTTTGAGCAGTTGCGTCAGGGCGCTATGTCAGTATTAGAGTACGTCATCGGATTTAGTGAGTTGGCCAGGTATATACCTCGCTTGGTTGCTTGAGTTAGAAGGCACATAGGTCGGAGAGATCTACTGGTCCTTATTATGGAGGAAGAGTATGACACGGCAGAGATTTTGTGGGTCAACCAGTTCAGTTGCATTACCAGCTTCGCATGGGAGTTCTCATGCACTCTTGGGTCTCAGAGGACCCGTATTGTGTGGTTTCTACAGCCACGTCGGCAGAGAGATTGTTTTCTATGTGGAGATGAGCCACAGGGTGAAATATTGTTCCAGGGTTCAGGTAAGTGTGTTATAGTAGGGTATTCAGGTAAATAGAGGGTGCCAAAGAGGGGGAGGCCCGACCCGTCGATGTGTTTCATATAATAGGCTAGAGGCCGTGGTGCCAGATATCACCACTCAAGTTTGTTTTGATGTGCTACAGAGGGGCACCAATCGTATTCCATTATAGTTACGATGATCCGGACGAGTTCCCTTATTCGTTGTTTCATTTATGAGTGAGTTTCATGTTTTGCACTCTATTTTTGTGTTTGCTCCTATTGGGAAATTCTATGAGTAGTAGTTGTGTCTACCGTTGTTTTTGTTCATCTTTGCTAGTGGTGAAACTAGAGGTGAGTCCTTATTATTCATTATGGTGAGATTTATATGATTTTTCCTGAGTACTGTGTTTACTGGCTGTGATTTGATACTCCATTGAGATGTGAGTTCAGTTAGTATTATGACTTCTATCAGCTTAGATGAGTTAGGTAGAGATTTCTATTGGCATGATATATTGTCGGTATGAGATGTAGAGTTGAGGGTGAGGTCCTCGTAATATTTGTGATTTGATATACTTAGGCCGCGCCGAGTACCGCGGTGGAAATTTTATCAGGATGGGATCCTTGTGATTTGTTCATATGATTTGATTCTCCCTTGTTATATTTCTTTTGGTAAGTCAATATTGATAGAGATTTATGCCTATGGTCTTGTTTGATACTCCTTTATTTGTCCCTCTTTTTCATATTCATTCATTTTCGCAATGTGCTTCTTTAGTTTTGGCTTGCGGGATGTGGGCCAGGTGGTGTTAGCTATGGCTTGGTGATTCGGGTGTTTAATAATGAAGTTTTCGTCTTTATTGCATCATTATCAGTGTTATGGGGTTTGGAGCAGAGTTCTTCCATATGTGGGGCTAATTGCCAATGTTGAGTTGATTTCGGGCAGCTGTTGTGATCAAAAGTGCTATTTGAGCCTAAGTGTGATGTGCTACATTGCGTGGTCGTGCCTTACAGGTGTAGGCATGAGTTAAAGAAGCTGGTTGAGGCTAATGCCGGTTATGGATTTAGGATCGGATCTTTTGGAAATGAGTATAAGGTGAGAAATTGAGGTGTGGGGCTTAGCGGTGGTGATAGGCAGGCTAAACTGCAATTGTGATGGTGTCATCAGGCTTATGTAGCTTGGGGTGACGTGGGATCACCTGCGGGTGTGAGTTAGAAGCGTGCGTTAAGTGATTGGATGAGTTCAAGGTGAGTCTTGGCACGTTCGAGGACGAACATTGGTTTTAAGAGGGGGAGAATGTAACGACCCGACCGGTCATTTTGGGAATTTAAGCTTCATTTGGTGATGTAAGGTCATAAACAGCTCCACATTGTGCATATCGACCTGTGTGCGTGGTTAGATTCAGTTGTCGGATAATCCGGAGTCGAATTAGGGAAGAATTTTTAAATTTTGAAGCTTAAGTGAAGGAAGTTGATCGGAGGTTTGACTTTTGAGTAAACGGCCTCGGAATGAGTTTTGGTTAACGCCAACAGCTTTGTATGATGCTTTTGGACTTAGGCGAGCGTCCGGAAATGGATTTGGAGGTCCGTAGATCAAATTGAGGTCATTGGCGGAAGTTAGAATTTCGGCGATTCCGGCCGATAGGTGAAAATTTGATATCGGGCTCAGAATGAAATTTCGGGAGTGGTTATGGGACCGTTGTGTCATTTGGGACTTGTCTCCAAATTTTCACGTCGTTCCGGGTTGATTTGATAGGTTTCGGCACGAGCTTGGATATTTGAGGTTTTGAAAGTTATAAGTTTGAATTTTGGTTTGATTCGGTGATTCGGACGTTGTTTTGGGTGTTCCGAGGGTCCGACTGAGTCTGTGTGATGATATCTGCCCTATTGGTGTAATTGGTTAAGGTCCCGAGGGGCTCGGGATGATTTAAGATGGTTAGCGGGAAGTATAAAGTTTGGAAAAGGCAGTTGGTGCTACTGTTCTGATGTGGCCACACCTGCGGATGGGGAACCACAGGTGCGAGCTTCGCAGGTGCGGAAATAGTGCACAGGTGCGAGCTGGGGTTTACTGGGCAACCTTCACAGGTGCGGATCTTTGGGGTGCAGGTGCGGTCCCCACAGGAGCGATCATTGGGCGCAGGTGCGGTTAGAGTTTCGCACCTGTGATCGCGCAGGTGCAGTTAAGCTGGTCGCAGTTGCGGAAGTCCTGGCAGATTCATATAAACGAGGGTTAGCCATTTTCTTCATATTTTGAACTTTGGACTTCGGATTTGAGAGTGATTTTTGGGGATTTTCAAGATAATCGAATGGGCTAAGTGTTTTTCCACCATAATTAATTATATCTCATGAATTAGTTCTTGTTTTCATCATTTAATTCGTGTTTTGGGTTGAAGAAACTTGGGTTTTCTTTTGAAAGAAAATTTCTAAATTGAAAATTCATGATTTTAATGACCAAATGACATCGGATTTGGATAAATTTAGTATGGGTGAACTCGTATCGGAATGGGTAATCAAAATTTGTAAAATTTGTCTGGTTCTGAGGTGCGGGCCCGGGGGTTGAATTTTGGGTCGATTTTTATAAATTAGTAAAGATTGAAACTTTATCGTTTATAGGGCAACCACATAATGATGTGGCCGCACCTGCGGATGGGGAACCACACTTGTCTAATACCGACAAAAAAATAAACTTTATTATGCGATTTTGCCTTGTAAACATATTCTGAAACTTCATTTAGAGATATTGTCTTAGGATAAATGTATTAATATCAATTGTTATTCATGCGGAAACCATGCTCTACACTTTGCAAACATGTGTTAAGATAAACAAGCATTAAAAACTGTCACCTATGTTATTCCTGAAACTGTGCATAATGCTGTGATTCTATGTGCATTTAGAGATCTTGTTTTAGCGACTGCATATGCACCATTATGCATTAGACATCATGTTATAGGATCGTACTCATTTAATTACGCTTAGTCTAAATACAGATGTATAAATCAGTCTTCCTGTTCTAACAAACTGGTAACTAGTCTCTGAACCTTTGCAACTCTTAGAACAACATGTTATTAAGTATAACGACTTGAAGATGTTATCAACTCTGATTAACTGTTGCACGCCTAGGCAAGCCTTAGGTAATCAACCACAAGGAAATAAAACTAGAACTGTCTTTTGTGATTAGTGCTTAATTGTCAGCATGTTTAAAACCAGTAGGCAAGCCTAATTAGGGCTCCCTCTGTGAGTTATGCAATAAATCTGTCTTTGTGTTATTACTTAGATACCATGCTTAGGATCTGAACCTGAATCTGGACCTTAACTGTGTATGAGTCATGATGTCTATGTGTATTGTGTGTGGAGGTATATTTGAGCCCATTATTTGTCTTCCATGCTCCCCTTAATTGAAGTCCTATCTGTTTTATTATATGTCGCCTTAGTATTTTCACCTTTAAAAAAAACTTGAGGGTCTGCCTAGCACTTCCTTCATAGGATAGAAGTCCTAAATTCCTCCATGACTGATAGGAAGGGACGGGTAACAGCATGTAATAGAGGTCGACACCAACACTCGCTTTAGTTAATTTCACGGGGTGGGGAAGGGTAGATATGGACATGATGACCGGTCTTCTAATACCACGTGTAGCCTCTCTTCGAGGAGTGTCATACCGAGTATTGCATTGATGTGCTCCATATTATAGACGAACCTAGGATACCCCTTCACTTTCACAAACATGCTAAGATTGTAATTCCTTTCAAAATCTAGCTTTCCATTAACTGTTTTCAAATATCTGTGTATTTAGACTTAAACCCCCTATTATTTGAGCCATACCTGTTTATTTGCTAAATTGTACAAATTCACAAAAGTTGTTTGGCCAGTAACCACACTTGTGGATCCTAAAGGGTGCCTAACACCTTCCCTTTAGGATAATTTCAAGCCCTTACCCTGTCTCTGGTTATCAAACGTAGTTATAAATGAACCCCCTAGGTGCCCTAACGCACCTTAAAAATCGTTAGGTGGTGACTCTTCAAAAAATGCAAACCCCTTTTCCAAAAAGAACGAGTTGTTCCACCCAATGTCATAAACCCTTTTAGAACCGGGCCCCGAAAGGAGTGCCTTCATGTAGTACATCTTTTGTTTATATGCTTACACGTTTTGAGGTATAGCCGGGGAGTTGTTGTCGGCATTATCATAACTGTCTTTGTATCCTTAGAGGTTCCGTATACATTTACATGGGTTATGAAGGGGTATTGGAATGGTTCAGTAAATTATGTTGTATATCTTTTAAAAACTCTTGTTCCACAAATTTATAAATTATATGTATTTTTGGGAACTTAACCACGATGTAATGAAACGGAAGTAAGGCGAACTTGTGACGTTCTATATATATAATCCTTCCACTGCTTAACTAATGATAACGTGCCTCCCTTAATCAAATAGGTCGTGTAGAAAACATCTAATAGGATTTCTCGACCGGGTTCACTCGGTTGAGCGTCAGTCGCGCTCCCCGAGGTTTGGCATGACAAACATGGTATCATAGCCTAAGGTTTTAAAGTGTCCTAGGACGTATCAGAACCATGTCTAGTAGAGCCTTTCTTATCGGTGTGTTGTCGACCACATCTATAATTAGGGGGCTCCTTGGACATTTAGAATAATACCCTTCTTTGTGGTTCTATATCGGGCGATAGAGCGGAATATGGGGTTGTTCTCCTCTAACTCGTGCATTGTTCTAACTTTTTGTAAATGGCACCTAAGAAGAAAGAGAGAATTAGCCAAGAAGCCAATGCCACCCCAAGAGTGGCTGTTGATTCCCTACTTGATAATCTGGGTGAGAATAATCCCCCGACTATTACACTGCCTGATTCTTCTACTCCAGAACGGACTACACCAGTCCCTACACCTGCGGAGGGTGCCACAATCTCTCGCCAATATTCTTGTTCCACCTCCAGCCCTAGCTCCCGGTCTTGATATTTCTGAAGGGGATCTGAGGGAGCTATTAAGATGCTGACTTAGTTGGTGGCTTCTCAAGCCTAGAGGTCAAATGTTGCACCTACCTCTTTTAGCCTGCAAGGGGATTCTACCAGTTACAGGGTAAACATCTTTCTTTAGTTAGATGATCCAGTGTTCACAAGTACTGATCCCCGAGCGGGCCCATAGGATATTATTGATGAAATGCGTAAGACTCTCCGGGTTATGCGTGATACTGAGATTGAGGGAGTAGAGTTGGCGGCCTATCGCCTAAAACGGGTGGCATATTCATGGTTTGAGATGTGGGAGGATTCCCGTAAGGAGGGGAGCCCACCGGCAAGGTGGAGTGAGTTTTCGGATGCTTTTATGGACCATTTCTTGCCTGCCAAGACTAAGGCAGCCCGTGCTGTGGAGTTTAAGACCCTTAAATAGGGTGGTAAGAGTGTGTGGGAGTGTTACATGGAGTTCGCGTGCCAGTCAAAGTATGTTGTTCATATGATGCCGACTATGGAGGTTAGAGTGCGTCGATTTGTGCAAGGCCCTAGCCCTTTGGTAATTAATGAGGCTGCCACAGATGCTCTAAATTCTAACATGAACTATGGAAATATGGTGTCATTTTCCCAATAAACAGAGGCCTGAAAGTTAAAGAACAAGATGGAACGAGAAGGTAGATGTAGAGCCCGATCATCGGGCAACCCCGGGGATTCATTCGGTGGTGGGAGATCAGCTTTTTGGGGAGGATCATCAGGGTCATCCCAGTCTTATGCTCAGTCTTCAGCTAGTGCTCCACCACCAGGGCACGGTCAGCAACAGGCGAGTCGCTTTAGGCCCAGCAGCAATGGGTCCCACCATCAGAGCCCATCAAGAGGGGGATTCTAGCAGCAGCAGAGGCCCCCATGCCCTAAGTGTGGGAAGATGCATTTGTGAATTTGCTACATGGACCTGCAAGTATGTTATGGGTGCGGGATGAGAGGCCATATGCAAAGGGAGTGTCGTGCATCCCGCCAGGATGCGGGCAGGGGCATAGCTTAGTCATCCAGTCCTGCAGCTGCCACATCTTCCGTAGACCCTCCATCTTGAGGATCTCCAGCACCAACAGGGCATGGTGCATCTAGGGGTGGTGCTTAGAGTTCAGGAGGCCCCAGCCGGTTCTATGCTATGAGTGGTCGTCAGAGTGCAGAGGTGTCTTCAGATGTTGTGACAAGTATATTGACGGTCCAATCTCATGATGTGTATGCTCTTATTGATCGAGGATCCTCCTTGTTCTATGTTACTCTTTATGTTGCTATGGAATTCGGGGTAGAACAAGAATAGCTTCATGAGTCGTTCTCTGTATCTACTCCAGTTGGCGAGTCTATTACAGCCACGCGGGTTTATAGAGATTTTATTGTCACTGAATTGGGGATGGTTGATTATGATGTAATAATGGGGATGGATTGGCTTTATTCATATTTTTCCAAACTCGATTGCCGAACTAGAACCGTGAGGCTTGAATTTCCTAATGAATCAGCTATCGAATGTAAAAAGGATAATGTGGTGCCAAAAGGTAGGTTTATTTCTTACCTTAAGGCCACGAAATGATTAACAAGGGGTGTATTTACCATTTGGTCCGGGTTATATACATTGATGTTGAGGCACCTACACTTGGGTCCGTGCCAGTTCTGATGAATTCTCGGTTGTCTTTCCAGACAAGCTCCCTAGGATTCCACCAGACAGGGAGATTGATTTTGGGATCGATGTGATGACGGGCACGCATCCTATATCCATTCCACCTTATAGAAAGGCACCGACAAAATTAAAGGAGCTAAAGGAACAACTGAAGGATTTTCTAGAGAAGGGTTTCATCCGACCGAGTGTGTTGCCTTGGGGAACACCCTCTTTGTCATAAAGAAAGATGGATCACTATGGATGTGTATTGACTATCGGCAGCTCAACAAAGTCACCATTAAAAAATAAGTACCCTCTACCAAGGATAGATGATTTATTTGATCAGTTGCAAGGTGCTATGTACTTCTCCAAGATTGATTTTCGCTCGGAGTATCACCAATTGAAGATCAGGGAGCAGGATATTCCAAAAACAACTTTTAGAACCCGGTATGGGCACTTTGAATTCCTGGTAATGTCTTTCGGGCTAACAAATGCCCCCATAGCTTTCATGGATCTTATGAATCGATTCTTCAAGCCGTTTTTTGACTCATTTGCGATAGTATTCATTGATGACATTCTTGTATATTCACGAAGTTGGGGGGATCACGTCGATCACCTTAGGGAGGTTCTGCATACTCTTCATCAACACCAATTGTATGTGAAATTCTCGAAATGTTAATTTTTGCTTGAATCTATTACATTCTTGGGTCATGTCATCTCCAGAGAAGGAATTAAGGTCGATCCTCAAAAGATTGTTGCGGTAAAGAACTGGCCTAGACCTACAACTCCAACAGATATTAGTAGTTTCTTATGCTTAGTTGGGTATTACATGAAGTTTGTGGAGGGGTTCTCTACTCTTCCCTCTTCGTTGACTGAACTGGCGCAGAAAGCGGTTAAGTTCCATTGGTCTTATACTTGTGAAAGGAGCTTCTAGGAGTTGAAATCAAGATTAACTTCGGCGCCGGTATTGACTCTACCATAGGGTGCAGATGGGTTCATGGTATATTGTGATGCTTCAAGGATCGGGCTTAGGTGTGTGTTGATACAACACGGTAAGTTATAGCTTATGCTTCAAGACAACTTAAGAATCATGAAAAGAACTATCCAACACATGACTTAGAGCTTGCGCCGTGGTATTTGCATTAGAGATTTGGCGACATTATTTGTATGGGGTCCATGTAGATGTATTCACGGACCACAAGAGCCTTCAATATATTTTCAAACATAAGGAGTTAAATCTGAGGCAGAGAAGGTGGCTTGAGTTGCTCAAAGACTAAGACATCGATATTTTATATCATCCGGGGAAAGCTAATGTTGTGGCGGATGCTCTTAGCCAGAAATATATGGGTAGTTTGGATCACTTGAAGGCATGTCCAAGACCGTTGGCCCGGGAGGTTCACCATATAGCCAGTTTGGGAGTCCGCCTTGCGGATTCTAATGAGGGAGGAGTAATTGTGCAGAATAGGGCAGAATCATCGCTTGTGGCAGAAGTCAAAGAAAAGAAATACAATGATCTAGTGTTGTTTCAGCTGAAGGAGGGGATTCATAAACATAAGACCACGGCCTTTTCTCTTGGCATGGATGACGGTACAGTAAGGTACCAAGGGCGACTATGTGTTCCAAATGTAGATGGTCTTCGAGAAAGCATCATGGCAGAAGCTCATACTTCTAGATATTCCGTGCACCCGGGTTCTACAAAAATGTATCACGGTCTCAAGGAAGTTTACTATTGGAATGACATGAAGAGGGGTGTGGCGGACTTTTGGGAAAAATGTCCAAACTGTCAGCAAGTGAAGGCCGAGCATCAAAGGCCCAGTGGGTTGGCACAAAATATAGAAATTCCAATATGGAAATGGGAAATGATCAATATGGATTTTGTGATAGGGTTACCGTGCACTCAACGCAAGTTCGACTCAATTTGTGTGATTGTGGATCGACTCACGAAATCAGCACACTTTTTCCAGTTAAGTCTATCGACACCGCGGAACAGTATGCTCAATTGTATACCAAGGAAATAGTCAGGCTTTATGCCACTCCAGTTTCCATCATTTCTTATCAAGAGGCTCAGTTCACAGCTAATGTTTGGAAGACATTTCAGCAAGGTTTGGGTATGCAGGTAAATCTTAGCACAGCCTTCTATCCACAGACCGACGGGAGAGCAGAGAGGACTATTCAGACACTTGAGGACATGTTGCGTGCTTGTGTTCTTGACTTCACGAGTAGCTGGGATGATCATTTTCCGCTCATAGAATTCGCTTATAACAACAACTTCCATGCCAGTATTCAGATAGCGCCGTTTGAGGCCTTGTATGGTAGGAGATGTAGATTTCCGATTGGGTGGTTAGAGGTTGGAGAAGCTAAATTGATAGGTCATACCTTGTGCATCAAGCTATGGAGAAGGTTAAGATCATAAAGGAGCGGTTGAAAACTGCCCAGAGTCATCATAAGTCCTATTCGGATGTTCGTCGTAGAGACTTAGAATTCGAAGAGGGTGGTTGGCTGTTCTTGAAGGTTTCCCCCATGAAGGGTATTATGCGGTTTGGAATCAAAGGGAAATTGAGTCTGAGGTATGTCAGGCAGTATAGAATCATTCAAAGGATCGGTCAGGTAGCATACACGCTTGAGCTACCACCTAAGATGTCATTAGTGCACATGATATTTCATGTGTCCATGTTGAAGAAGGTAGTGGGAGACCCATTGTCTATTGTGCCACTTGAGACCATTGAGGTTAATGAAGAACTATCATATGAAGAAATTCTAGTTTCCATTCTTGATAGGCAAGTCCGGAAGTTGAGAAACAAAGAAATCGCATCTGTGAAAGTACTATGGTGAAACCAGCAGGTTGAAGAAGCTACATGGGAAGCCGAGGAAGAAATGAAAAGAAGTACCCTCATTTGTTTAGATAGCCATGTAATAGTTTCTATGAAGTTACTTCTTAAAAAACCTTGTATCATGTCCAATTAATGCAAATGTGCTCTTTTGAGTTGTATATGTTGCTTGTGTGGCCATGGTTGGTTTGGATGAGAGTTTTGTTACGTCGTTGTCTTGTGCATATAGTGTTAGATGTATTTCTAGGGCTCTCTGACAGGTAGATATGCCTAGATACAAAGGAAACTCTAGCAGAATTTTTGGAAATTTAGGGAGTTAGCCAAATTTGGGGTTGTTGGTATGTGTTGTGAAAAACTGAGGCTGCATAAGGTGCTATTAAGTGAGCCTTGATCCTCATTCGAGGACGAATGATCTTAAGTGGGTGAGAATGTAAGGCCCCGTAAATGTTTTACCGAAAAACCAAAATCTCGTGGTGCCAAGTTAGATTTATGTGTTATAATAGTAGAAAGCTCGCCACGGTTCGGACTTTTTGGATTGAAAAGTACGCTACGGACCTTAAGTAAAATGTTTTTCAGAGGAATGCATTTTTTCTACCATTATGCAGCCGCATAATCACTCTGCGGACCGCATATTGGCCGTAGAGTGAGGCAGAAAATTTGGCAATTTTTGAAGTCAGTTATGCTGCCAATTATGCGATCGCATAATCATTTTGCGGGTCACATATTGGTCGTATAATCGTCTTGGACTTTTTCAAAGGGAGGTTTTGCGGTGCATTTTGCGACCACAGAACAGGTATGCAGATTGCATACTAGTCGCAAACCTGGGCAACAAAATTAAGCCCTTGAGGGCTACTTTTGCGGTCATTTTGTGGGCCGCATAACCATTATGCGGTCGCATATGCGACGACAGATCTGTATCAGGGCTCTTATTTTTTAATTTTTAAAACCTGACCCCATTCCGTTAAATCACCACATTAGGCCATATTGAGCTATCTTTCTTATATTTCTAGAGTAAGGGTGAGGTTTCTTAGAGAGAGAGATTAAACATAATACTAATATCCATCAATTCTTGCTAAATACTTGAAGATTATCAAGAGGGTCCTCATATTGGAGGTAAGAATCTATACCCTAGCCTTTAATTTTGAAAATTTAGTAAAAGAGGGGTTAATTGGTAAGGCAATTATTGGGTGTGTGGGGAGAGTTAATATCTTGCATGCATGTATTCCTGAAATAGGTGGGAAGGTTGTGAACTAAGAATGGGTTGAAGAATAGTAAAATGTTTCATAAAAATTAAACATCAAACTAATATCCATCAATTCTTGTTAAATACTTGAAGATTATCAAGATGGTCCTCATATTGGAGGTAAGAATCTATACCCTAGCCTTTAATTTTGAAAATCTAGTAAAAAGGGGGATAATTGGTAAGGCAATTATTGGGTGGGGTGGGGGGAGTTGATATCTTGCATGCATGTATTTTTGAATGGGAAGGTTGTGAACTAAGAATGGGTGGAAGAATGGTAGAATGTTTCATAAAAATTCCTTAAGAACAGTAATGCACACATAGTGTTTGACAAATGCTCTAGTGAGCTAGAATTACGATTATTCTCCTAATTTTGGGTTCACTTTTCTATATTATTAAAATAGATTGAAGTTCCTAAATTCTGGATCATCTTAAAGTTTTAAAGAAAGCTCAATTGAAGTATGTATGGCTAAACTCTCTTCTTCTTAGAATTGAACTCCTGGTGTTCAAGTATTTGGTGTAAGTTCCTAACTTGATCGTGCTAGAATTGGTTGCCTTAATATGTTTTGTTGAAATATTCATGTTCAATAAATGTTCTAAATACTTATCATGTCGTCATGCTATTTGATAATGTGTTTGAAACAAGGAATCTTTGTTGAGAAAGGTTAAGGATTCATGTCAAGAATCGAATGATGGTTTCTATGCCAAATTGTATCATGAGCCTGCGTGTGCTTAAGATTTTCCAAGCCTTCTTACTTATGTGTGCAAATTCTTTACATGATAGATTTTATTGGTGTGATAATAATGTCGAATATGTAAAAGGGGCAAACTTGAAAATGTAAAGTATGGACAAGAGCTAAGAACGATTTAATAAATAAAGCCCCTTGTGCAAAAATATCAAAAGATGGGAAGAAAATGTAAAATGAGATGATTGATTGAATGGATGATGTCTCGGTGGAGATGGCCTAGCCGATCGGGTCGTGATCGGACGCCATGCCGCACACATGGTGGTAATTGTTCTGAAAATGATGATTGGAATTGTGGACAAGGTTTATGTCTCAAACGAGATGACCTAGCTGGTCGGGTCGAGATCGAACTCCGTGTAAGAAAACGGTGGTATTGTGGATTGTAGCACATGGCACTAAGAGTACCAACCTAATAAGAAGAAAAGTGAACCGAGAAATTATGTGATCACCTACTTGATGTTATGGTATTTGTTTGAATCCTTTATTGTACAAAATGATTGTTTTCCCTTTTATTTGGTTCCATGTTCCTTCTATTAAAGTTGGTGTTTATCTTTACATACTAGTACTATTAGAGAGTATTAACATCCCTTTTACCGGGGGTGCTACATCTTTGAATGGATGTAGGTGGTTTCATGGCAGACGGTGTCGATCGTAGCTAGCGGTGCATCCTCTTCTCAGCGATCTTGGTGATCCCCTTTTTCTTCCGGGGCCTTGTTGCCGACATTATCATAACTGTCTTTGTATTCTTAGAGGCTCTGTAGACATTTACGTGGATTATAAATGGGTATTGGAATTGGTCAGTAAATTATGTTGTATTTCCTTTAAAAATTCGTGTTCCAGTAATTTGTAAATTATATGTATTTTTGGGAACTTAACCACGATGTAATGAAAAGGAAGTAAGGCGAACTTGTGATGTTCTATATATATATATAATCCTTCCACTGATTAACTAATGATAACGTGCCTTCCTTAATCATGGGGACTATCTAAGAACTATCTGTATAAGGAAAAATCGGGTTGAATTAAATACTCGAATAATAAAACGACACATGGAATCGAGGACAGACGGAAAACGAAACAAGTGCAAACCAAGACCGAGGGCAGCAGCTTCGGTTGGCACCGGGCATACCCCGAACAGAACATTGCTAACGAGGACAAACGAATATTTGCCACACAATGACATACAATGAAGAATATTCCTAAGTATTAAATGCATAATTTGTTATGCAAAATTTTAGCATTCATAGCTTACGTTATATATTCATCAATGGTCCCCATAATTGTCATTTAAGAGGGGCTTGATCCTAAGAGCTTGTTCCCTAGGTATAACTATAAATAGTGACTTCAACAGCTATTGTAAGACACGAAAATTTTGACAAACTTATGATACATATTATTTTAAGCTCAATAATACTTTATGTTTTGTTTATCAATATTCTTATTGCCGTTTTCGAAAGCCTTGCTCCCGGAACCAAGTTGTTTGTTGTCTTATCTCGATTTTAGCTCTAAGTATTGCATTTCGTTTAATTTATTTATGATTTTGGGAGTAAATTGATTCGCTTGTCTATAAACCACATTATAAATTTAACTGTACCATTTTATGGGTAAACAATATATCCATGTCGTCGTCCAAAAGTTTTATATCTACCCCTATTTTAACGGATATGACACGTGGTTTCATCTGTTTAAAAGAACCAACCAAAAATAAAAAAACCTCAAACCTGAATAAAACCCATGACCTGCCGATCCATTTCTCCCTCGTTAATTTTCAGTTAGAAGAGTGAAGCCCTTAGCAGTTTTTCTTCTTATTTTATTCAGGACTACATCATAAAGCCACCAAAGAAATCTTCACTGATTGTAAGACTGGTTGTCTTAATCTTTGCAATGGTATGTGAAGTTTACATCTGTTCAATCGGCCTGAAACAAATTGGTATTCGTTCGAGTGCACAGTTATTAAGTTTTCATGTGGTTGAAAAGACATGTGAGGCAACTGACATGGAATATTCAGAAAAACTTTATGCGCACTTCCACATGCCAAAAACTGTTAGCGATCAGAAATTTATTACTATTCTATTTTTATGTTTTGGTTTTCTCTTAGTGGATAAAATTATTGAGTTGATGTCTGCTATATATCAGGGCCGAATGTGCTTCATTGAAAGAGGAAGATCGACCTGACTCTGAATAAAAGCTGCAACAACAACAGTTGAAAAATGACAAGACGAACTGTTGCTCGATCCTCGCTACTAAAAATCCGGCAAAAAGCGACCAAACTTGTCACGACTAGAATTTTCCTCCGTTGGGTACCGTGATGGCACCTAGTCTTAAGGACTAGGTAAACCTTAACATATTACTGAGCATCAAAAATAATGAAATAAAACATAACAGTCTCGATATGGAAATCTTGCCAGAGTTTACAATTTCTCAAAACACGGTAAATACAAGTCATAAGCTCTATGAATCTTTCTATCAAATCTAAAAGCAACTGTCTAGAAAGAGTAAGTACAGTTGGAAATATACAGGAAGGTGACTCCAAAGCCTGCGAACGCAACAACAGGTTTACCTTGAGTCTCATCAGCTTAACTCCACACAACTAGCAACAATCAATACCTGAATCTGTGCAAACAAAAATGCATAGAAGAGTAGTATGAGCATACCACAGCGGTGCCCAGTAAGTATCAAGACTAACCTCGGTGAAGTAGTGACGGGGGCTAGTCCAGACACCCACTGGTCTAATGAGAAAAGGGCATAAGTAGAAATGACCGAAACAAATATTTATCTAAAATTCTTCAGATATAATTAACGACAGGGAAATATGAAGCATAAGAGAAGTGCAGCAATCAGAACAACGGAAAAACATAGCAGGAAATACGCAAGAAGGAAAGGACAGCACACAAGTCAAGGACGGAAATCGCAATACCATAAAACACTCAATCTCAGCACGGCATATATTTACTCACATCAAGCATTAGCACGAAAGCTCCATAAAACCCAGTCAAACCCTCGAGTAAAACCTTTAAAACGTGAATTTATACCGAAAGCTTTTGAAAATATATAATCTTTTCAAGATACGGGAAAATCTTATTTGAAACATACTTTT
>ML241661.1:730-13690 GCA_005239495.1 Nicotiana undulata | reverse complement strand
AAACTGGTGACCCTTGATTTCCACTAGAAGACATGCTTAACTCCATATCATGAGCACGTGTAGACAATTCTTCAAAACACTTAGGCTTGATACCCTGTAGGATGTAGCGAAGTCCCCAATGCATTCCTTGAATACACATTTCTATTCTAAAGGCTTCACTAAGTCTGTCTTTGCAATTGAGGCTTGCATTCCTCCGTCGATTGATAAAATCAACAACTGGTTCATCCTTCCACTGACGTGTGTTTGTGAGTTCAACCATGCTTACGGTTCGCCTTGTGCTATAGAAGGGGTTGAGAAACTCATGTTCGAGTTGCTCCCAGCTATCGATGAAACCAGCCTCGAGATCAGTGTACCAATCAAAAGCATTTCCTTTTAAGGAACGGACAAACTGCTTGACAAGATAATCTCCATAGGTTCCAGCGTTATTACAAGTTTTAACGAAGTGTGCAATGTGTTGCTTTGGATTTCCTTTTTCATAAAATTGTTGAAATTTTGGGGGTTGATAACCTGCAGGCATCTTCAAACTATCAATTCTCGGAGTGTATGGCTTTTCATATGCGAGAGAAGACTTGGCAACAACATCATACTTGTCTTTGATGGTTCCCATAATGAAGTCTTTCAACTGGTCAATGGGAATAACCCCATCAGATGAAATCTGAAATTCTTTAGGAGTCGTTGTATGCCTTGCAGATGAATCTCCTTTATCTTGCATCACAGGGAGCTTTCCAGGTGCATGACTTGAATCTCCCTCCATCATGCTTCCAACTCTATCCGTCAGCTTAACAATTTGCTTATTTTGATCTTGCATATGCTTTGCCAACCCTTCAATTGCCTTTGTTAAATTTGCGAGTTGTTCTTCAACAGTTGAAGTGTTAGTCACCATTGCTTGGATGACTGTTGTGGATGGTGGAGCAAAGCATGGATTTTCTCTTATAGCATACTCTGAGTGGAACAACTCACGTGGAGTGCTTGGAGCAGATCCTGTGATCAAGACATCATCATCATCCTGTGTGATGAGATTCTTAGATCTAGATGGGCTAAGTAGAGCCAATGTCTTCTCAACGATCTCAGCGATGTTCGTTCCTTCTTCCAATTCAGTTGGAAATGATCTTGCCCCCTTTGAGGATTGAAAATCAAAGATAGGAACTTATGCAGACGGCATTTGAACTGCTTGTTGTTCCAGCAAGTTTGCCTTGTTCCTAGTGATAGGTCCTACGCTTTCCATAGTAGCATCCAGCAAGTTTTCAACATCAGAGGAAAACTTGGAATCTGTAGCCTTAGCAGTAGTGAGATTGAAGTTGATCTTCTTAGGAGCCATTTTTGTGTTCTTGAAATTTAGTAATTTGAAGAGATGAGAGGTAGAGATTGTCCCACTGGGCGTGCCAGAAATTTGTAACAACAAATTTTCGCGTCGAGAAAAATAAATAATCAAGATCGGAAAATTACGGAACAAATATAGTATTAGATTTCAATAAATGAAAGTGTTACAATCTCTATGGTATTCCTCTGATTCTTCAAGAATGTATACTATCTTGATGAACTTGACTTTGATTTTAATTCAAGGGCTTGTAAAGCTTAATCTTGAATCCCCTTCTTGAACTTGGGTTTGGATTTGATCACGAACAAGTAACTTGATCTCGAACGCCTTGATATTTGATTTTCCTTCGTTCTTGATCTTGACTTGAACTTGAACTTGTAGCTTAAGTGCTTGAATGCTTGAACTTGTAGCTTGTAGAGAAATCTGCGGTGTTTGATCCACGAGCTCTCTGCTTGCTTCTTGTTATAACTTCTGGTGTCTTCTAGATTTATGAAGACCTCTATTTATAGTTGTAAGGAGTGGTATGACTCTGCGATTTGATTGGTCCGTTTGAATTGACCAATACCATCTAGACACTTGGCATGATTTAATTGGCTCATTTATTTGTCTTGGATTGCCACATCATTTGACACATGTCATGGTCCTATTGGCTCTTTATTTGACTTGGTATGCCACGTCATTTGACACGTGGCACTGGGCCTCTAGGAAGACGACATATTGGGCCTAATGAAGTGGGCTCATCAATTTAGCCCAATCACATATATTGGACCTATATAATTAATTCATTTATATATTCGCCCATGATATTTATTTGGACCAATATATCTTGAATTTGAAATATAATCCAAATTATTTTTATGAATTTAATTTAAATAAAATTTATATGCCTACACCTCCCTTTACCAACAAAGAAGAATTTTCTTTACAAAGAGATAAAATTTGTGAAAGCATTGAGAAAAATATACATAAGAAACCAAGTAAAACATATTTTTTTTTTCCATATAACCCAATTTGATCCAAACAAAAATATACTTAGGTTGCTCAAATTGACCTAAGATTTTGAATGAACTAATTTTAGTTGTGCTCAAATTGACCAATTAAAGCACATCTTCATAGGCCCAGTTTAATAAGTTGGGTAATGGCTTTTTAGGAGTAGCAGATGCCGAAACTAGTTTTGAGGCCCAAAGTCCAAACGAGAAAGAAATGAGAAGGATTGTTACGGGCTGGGCCTATCGTAATTACGGGAACACTTTCTGGGTCTCAAAGATATGTAAGTGGATAAAACACGGCCTTAGGCCGTAGGCAAAATTTGGACATTTATTCGATGGGAAACTTACACAAATACCCCAAATAAATCTCAACTTACCAAACTTTTAGCCATTAGTCATAGACTTACCAAAACTAGTCAACAAAAATTGAAAAACCAAATAATAAGGTTCTTTCTCTCAAAGAATCACATGCAAAAATCACCTCCCATATTTTTAAGCGTGATTAGCAACACTAGATACAAGACTGAAAGGAAATTTCATGGATGAGGTAGCAAATAAGGTGATGAAATACAAAAATATATACAATATTCCAAAAATCTAAACAAAAAAGGAACTTTTTCAATGAGTATAGTTGAAATTCATTGAAAATATATAGATAAGCAAATATACAAAATTTGAGGAAGATTGGAGGTGATTTGGACTGGTTTTGTATCAAAATTCGTAATTAAATCGAGTTCAAAAATATCTTCTGCGACACATGTATCAAACATGTATCACGCATGTATCTCACACACAAGTATACATAGATATACATGTGATACACAATTGATACAAATATGATATATATGTGATACACAAATGATACACAGTGATATACACATATCATTTTTTTCATGTTCAGTTTTTACTTCGAATTTTCAATTCAAACCACCCTAAAAACTTCGCCAAATCATCCCAAAACTGAGATTCAAGCTCTTACGTTGTGCCCAATCTATTTTAGTAACACCCACTCAAAACAAAGGAAAAATTTGATATTTTTTTTTTGCTACAAATAGCTAATTGGCTAATTTGGCTAATATTAGTAATATTTTACCAATTGACCAATTTTTTTAATGAGCTATTTATAAATAGACATAACTGGTAATTTCTCTTATTTGATTGACAGTTGAAAGAAAAAATTAGGAAAATAATATAGTACATATATTTTGTATGTTATATAAATATGCAAATATTATACACTTTTGGCTATTGAAAATAAATAATTTTTGAAGTCTAAAATATGTATTTGAAAGTTATTAATGGAAGTTTTATGAGTATTATATCCACTCCATTAGAAATAATTCCCAAATAAGTTATTCAACCTAGCATGAAGAATGTAGTAGAAATTCAACTAATCACTGCAACAACGACAAAAACAAATGTTCATTAAATCGAAATTAGTTAGTTTCAACTAGGTGTATCCTCTATATTCTTTTCATTCGATCCATTTTCTTCAACACTCAACAATTTACTCTTTCTAAGATAATTAAAATTTCTCTAGAACTAGAGATTCTATAAATGTCAAACTTATTTTTTTTAAACCTTTTTATATTGCTTTTGTGAAAATCATCCACTCGCTACATTAAAAAAAATTATTATGTAAAAAAGGAAATATGTGCATCATATCCAATGTTCAAGATATAAAAATTTGAGCTTTAATGCATGAATTTCATACTGCTGCTCACTTTTCCTACTCAGAGTTAGATAAGTGGGGGCAAAAATGTTAGCAATTGAATGTAACGATTCGACTGGTCGTTTCGTGAGATTTGTCCCGTTTCTTCTGTTTTAGCTTCTTCATGTGTTATTTAACCTAATTATGATGTGTTGGATCGGTTGGTTCGGGTTCGATGTGGTCGTGGTGAGAATGGAGACACTTAGTCTCTTAAATTGGCTTTATAGTTGCAAAAAGTCAATCAGGAGTTGACTTATAGGTAAACGACCTCGGAATATGGATTTTATGGCTCAGATAGCTTCGTTAGGTGATTCGGAATGTGGTTGTGAGTTTCGGAGTAAAATTAGGCTTGAATTGGCAGAATTGAGTTTTTGGCAATTTCCGGTCGGCAATGGAAAATTAGCTATCGGGGTCGGAATAGAATTCCGGAAGTTGGAACAAGTTCATAGTGTTATTTTGGATGTGTGTGCAAAATTTCAGTTCATTCGGACGATGTTTGGTTAAATTCGGCATCATTAGTGATTTTCGGAAGTTTGAAGATCCTTAGGCTTGAATCAAGGGTTGATTGGGTGTTTCGATGTTATTTGGGTGTTCCGACGGTTCGACTAAGTCCGGGTGATCATTTATGACTTGTGGGTACTATTGGTTGAGGTCCCGAAGGCCTCGGGTGTGTTTTGAGCGTTTAACGGACTTGGTATTTGGTTGGCAACTGCTGAAATCTGGTGTCATCTGTTTCTGGTTTCCTAGTATGCGATCGCAAGAGTCCATTTGCGATCGCGTACGCTTATTTTTGGGCAGGGGTGAGTTTGTTCTATGCGGTCGCAGGGTCAGGGACGCGATCGCGTAGTTTTGAGAAGCCGAGTAACGCGAACGCGTGGCTGAGGCCGCCTTCGCGTAGAAGGATTTAGGGTGGCAGTGTGGTGAAGGAATTGCTTTATGCGATCGCATAGAGCCGATCACGTTTGCATTGTTGTGAGGGAGTTGTTTTCCGCGATCGCGTGTGTGCTTCTGCGATCACGTAGGGTTAATGGGTGGGGCAACAATTTTGTCCTTCGCGATCGCGTGAGGAGTTTTGCGATCGCAGTGAGTAATTCACCTGGGCAGTAAGTTTATATTCAAAACGAGGGTTTAGGTCCAAAATCATAAAAGCCATTAGAGAGCTTGGGAGAAGGTGAAATTTGAGAAGATTTTCAGTGAGGTTATTGGGGTAAGTATTCTTCCTTACATTTGGTTCAATTTCATGATTTACTCTTAAATTTTGTCATTTAATTTGAGAAATTAGAGTGAAAATTGGGGGAAAATGGGAGAAAAGTTTGGATATTTCTTTTGGTGATTTGAATGGGCAATTGAGGTCGGATTTTAATGAATTTGATATGGGTAGACTCGTGAGGGAATAAGGATTCTAGTTTTGTGATTTTTATCGAATTCTGAGACGTGGGCCCGAGGGTCGGGTTTGGCCAATTTCAGGATTTTTTGTTGAATTTGATATAAATGTGATATTTGGTATATTTGGAGCAATCAGAGGCCGAATCTAGAGGCAAAGGCATTGCGAGCTAGGATTTTAGCCGGTTTTGAGGTAAGTAACGTTTCCAAACTTGATTTTGAGGGTTTGAAACCCCGAACTACTTGTTATGTGATTAGAATTGGTGACGCACATGCTAAGTGGCGGGCGTGCGGGCGTGCACTGTGAGACTTGTGCCCTGGTTCGTCCCATGGCACCGTTTAGTGATTATTCCCTGATGATATTTGTGCTTCTATCAATGTGAATAAGGTGAACATGTTAGGAATCATGATAAATTTGGTATATTAAGGCTTCACGCCAATACTGTTGAAACCCGAGCGGTCGTTTACATGCAAACATGCTGGAAATCATGTTGAATTGAATGCTAAGGCTTCACGCCGAAATTTCTGAGACCCGAGTGATCGTATATTGTTGTCTCCTTATGTGTTTATTTAGTTTCATATACTCAGTCCTGTCACGCATATCATTTCATGCCTCAGTCTCGGTAATAGTTAATTTTACATATTTATCATTGTTTCGAGCTAATTCATGCATCTGTGAGACCATGTGAGCGAGACTGGAGAGTAATGACTGAGTGAGGCCGAGAGCCTGTTGAGACAGTTATAAGATCGGACTGCACACTGCAGCGATATTTTAATCATGCCTTCGTTGGCTTGATATAGCGCTTAGACCAATAGGGCCCCTCTAGAGTCTTTACACTCCCAGTGATCACATTGATATTGAGTGATGGATCTTCCTTGGACATGGATCTTGTCTGAAGTTGATGTTATGTGAGGGGATGATCTTCCCTGGACATGGATCTTGTCCGAAGCTGATGTTATGTGAGAGATGGATCGTCCCTGGACATGGACCTTGTCCGAGTGTTGTATTCCATAGATGGATCTTCTCCGCGGGGCTGGACTGACATTTTCTTTAATCTGCCATATTGTTTTTAAGTAATCGTTTTGACACTTTTCTAGGTGGAAAAACTTTACTAATTTCCGTATACAACTGCCACTAGTTGTGGTAAAAATTGCACTGGGCATCCTATTTGGTCGCCCCCATTTAAACTATACTCTATTTCTTAAAAAGTTTTACCTTGTACTCACTTTTTAAACAACTTCATGCCTCTTTCTCCTCCTTTGTTTTCTGAATGCTGAATCTTGAGATATTGTTATGCGTTCTAGCATGATGATTCATATATACCTGTTTGTCCCATTATATTCAGTTTGGTCTTACTCACAATAAGTTAACCTCTTAGATATTTTAGTTTTACGGGCACATTATTTTTTTGTTCTAATTTATCTGTAGTAACTTGGTTTCTTGTCGAAAATATTTTTCATTCTTTAATATTTGAAATGAACAGCACCAATCATTGCTAATCATGATCTATTAAAATCATTGTTGTTTAGAACTTCAGCTCTAAGAATGCTGAACTCCAACAAATATAAACAAAAACTTCAGCTCCTAGAATGCTGAAGTTCAGCAATTACAAAACAAACTTCAGCTCCTACAATGTTTAAGTTCAGCGATTACAAAACAAAAATTTCTGCTCCTGGAATGTTGAAGTTCAACAGTTACAAAACAAAAACTTCAGCCAAAACATGTTGTAGTATTATTGAACTGAAGTTTTTCATTGCACTATAAACTAAAGTTTGTGTGATCGCATTTGCAAGTCAGGCCAAATTTCAGGCAAAAATATATGAAGTTTTGCTACACTTTAGGCAAAATATTCTGAAGTTCAAACTTCAGACATAAAATTTTACGTCTAAATTGCACGGGGCCCCCTATTTGGTCGCCCCCATTTAACCTATACCCATTTTTTTTTAAAGTTTTAACTTGTACCCACTTTTAAACAATTTTAGCCCCCTTTCTCCTCCTCTTCCTCCTTGTTCTTCTTTATTCTGTTGTTGTTGGTGCTGCTATGAAACTTCAGTTCATGGGGATGATTGCCATAAGTATGTTTATCAGATTATTTAAAAACAAATTATAAATACCTTTCTAAAGTAAGTTTTGAAGAAGATGATAGTAACTTGTTGGATTCAGCTTACTAGTTTTAAATTTCATGAATTTGAGTGTTTGACTCATATTTTTGGGTTGTAATACATGGTTCTATTGGTAGTGTTGCCTTTCACTTTTGCCTGCACTCTTGTTGGATCGGAATTACTAAAAAAAACTTCAGCCTTAGGCATCTGAAGTTCGCCAATAACAGCGTCTAACTTCAGACTTAAATTTCTAAAGTTTATACTTTAGTATCTGAAGTATATACCCCCATATGTTTGAAAATCTTAGCCAATATCTTAAGTTCATAATCAAATGTCTGATGTTTATAATAAAATTTCTGAAGTTTATATCAAAATATCTGAAGTTTATACTAAAATAACTGAAATTCATCGAAGAAAAATGCTTGACGTTCATATCTCAACAACTGAAGTTTATAACAAAAAATTCTAAAATTCATACCAAACTTTAGCTACTAGAATGCTTAAGTTCAGCAATTACAAACAAAAACTTCAGCAAATAAAGAACAAAACTTCAGCTACTAGAATGCTTAAGTTCAGCAATTATAAACAAAAACTTCAACCAACAAGTTTACGTGAAAAACTTCAGCTAAAACATGCTGAAGTTCAGCAATTACAAACAAAAACTTCAGCAAATAAAGATCAAAACTTCAGCTACTAGAATGCTTAAGTTCAGCAATTACAAACAAAAACTTCAGCACACTTGGTTCAACAATTTTTGCTACTTCAGGCCCATCTACAAGAATGCTGAAGTTTGCGTGATCACTGAAAATGAAACAACTGAAGTTACGCGAAAAAAGTGGGTACACTTCCAATTTTTTTTGCAAAGCGGGTACACGTTAAAACGTGACCCAAAAAGCAGGTATAGATGCAAATGCCCCAAATTTTACTACTTCAGGACCGTATGTCTGAAATTACGCGAAAAGTGAATACGCTTGTAATTTTTTTGCAAAACGAATATAAATTAAAAGGTAACTCAAAAATTTGTGTGGAACTTTATTTTGGTTTGTAAAAACGTGAACCAAATTCTTAGGGTCCACAAAATCTTAAGTCGGTTTTGTTACGAGACAAAATAAAGACTCACACAATCAATATCAGTTGGGTAAGGCACAATATAAAAAAATCGCCTAGGCATCATTAGCGAGGTCGATGGTTGCACAAGGGCACATGATGTTCAAAATGTTCAAGTTTCTAATTGATGGAGTTAGTTCAGCAGTCAGCTTTAACAATCATATTGTAATTTGTAAAATGTCGTGAAATATTATCATATGAGTATCGTATAATTATAAGCGGATGAAATTGCTGATTACATACTTGTATTACATAAAGATATTTCTATTCAAATAAAATAAATGCATGGACCCAATAATCAGTCCCTAATATGAGGAACCGGTAAGCTGCATGCTTCTAGTAAATAAGCATATAATTAAATAATTTTTAGCAAATTAGATTCAGTTAAACCAAAATAAGCACAATAAAAGTTTATTAATACGCGTTAATAGGATTATACACAAATAGTATCTCAAGGCAAAAATTTGACTTGAAACCTTAATAGAGGTATTTTCTTATATAACTATGTCGAATATTAGGGATGTACAAAGGAAACCGAAAAATCGCACCAACCCGATAATTCGAGTCAAATCAAAAAAAAATCCGACTATGATTCAGTTTGAATTGGTTTGGTGTGGGAAAAAAACTCGACCATAAGTGGTTTGCTTTGGTTTTAACTAAAGAAAGTGAAACCGAAACCAAACCAACCCGACAATACATATTTAGAAATTTTAGATATATTTAATTTATAAATATACTTATTGTGATGTAATTTAGCAATATTTCTTCAATTTTCATAATTTTATCTTTTAAGTTATTATTTCGATGTTGAACTTAGAACTTTTGAATTTTTCAATATGTTTTATAGGGGGTATTTGCATCTATACCCGCTTTTTGTGTCACGTTTTAACTTGTGCCTGCTTTGCAAAAACATTTGCAAGTGTACCCCCTTTTTCGCATAACTTCAGCATATGAGGCTGAAATAGCAAAGGCAATCACGCAAAACTTCAGCATTCTAGTAGATGGGCCTGAAGTAGCAAGTGTGCTGAAGTTTTTGTTTGTAATTGATGAACTTAAGCATAGTAGCTGAAGTTTTGTTCTCTATTTGCTGAAGTTTTTGTTTGTAATTGTTGAATTTTTTTTTTTTGTAACTGGCTGAAGTTTTTGTTTTGTAACTGGCGAACTTCAGCTCTAGAGCTGAAGTTTTTGTTTTTTTAACTGGCGAACTTCAGCTCTAGAGCTGAAACTTTTGTTTTTGTAACTAGCGAACTTCAGCTCTAGAGCTGAAGTTTTTGTTTTGTAGCTGGCGAACTTCAGCTCTAGAGCTGAAGTTTTTGTTTTGTAACTGGCGAACTTCAGCTCTAAAGCGGAAGTTATTTAGTTCATTTGTAAAAACTTCAGCACTATATAAGCTGAAGTTTTTGAAAAAGCTTTCTAACATACTAGATAAATAATCAGAATGCAAACAATATCTAAATCATAAATTTTGGAAACAATAAACGTGAAAAGAACAGAATTATCATTGTCTACTAACTTACGTACGTGGAAATATTCATAAATTATCGTCTACTAACTTACGTAATTATTTACAATTTGTTTTTAAATAATCTGATAAACATATTTATGGCAATCATCCCATGAACTGATGTTCCATAACAGCACCAACAGCAGCAGAAGAAAGATGATGAAGAAAACGAAGGAGGAGGAGGTGAAGTTATTTAAAAAGTGGGTACAAGTTAAAAGTTTAAAAAAAATGGGTATAGGTTAAATGGGGGCGACCAAATAAGGCGCCCATGCAATTTTTACGTTTTATAGTCATTAATATTAGCAACTCAAATAATGCTAACAAAAGCCCAACCAAAAATTATAGGGAACATATTTCAATTTATAACTAACTAGCCCAAAAATAATAGGCTAATACTCAACATTCAATTCCAATAGATTCTCGAAATTACTATTTAATTTTTAAATAAGATTGCTCAAGCTTTTAAGTTAATTTTTAAATTAGTAACTGTGACTCAATTATTAGTTCAACAAACCAAATTCATTTGGGTGGTGAAAATTAGATTTTTAACAAGCTTAAATATGTGGGTTTAAATGTTGAATTTGATTTTTGTGAGAAATTTAGAGCGGGTGTTATTTAGACTTGTTAGAAATAGTACAAGGAGGTTGTATATAAAATTTGAAGTCATTTAATAGAGATTTGGACTGGTTTTGAACAAGAATTGTAACTGAAAATCGTGGAAGAAGTTCGTCTACAGACGCTTGTATAAAGGTGTACAAGATGTGTTTATACATTCATATACACTATTATACAAGATTATACATAATTATACAAAAAACTGACTTCGTCTTCTACCTTGCGTTTTTTCTTAAATTTAACTCAAATCTTGCTCAAATCTACTCCAAATCACTTCAAATTTAAATTTTGGACTCCTTTTGATATTTTCAATCAATTGGAACAACACCCAATCCAAACAACTATGTAACGACCCAATCGGTCATTTTGAACTCTAGCTCGTCATTCGGCAGCTTGAGGCCGTGAGCAACTTCGTTTTAGGTATTATGACTCGTAGGCGTGATCGGAATTGAATTTCGGGAAGTTCGAAGTCAATTTGTAAAGAAAATTATCATTTTGGAAGCCTTAAGTTGGAAGAATTGACTAAGATTGGATTTTTGAGTAAACGACCTCAGAATCAGGATTTGAAGGTTCCAACAGGTTCATATGATGATTTCGGACTCGGGGGTATGTTCGGATCGGGTTTTGGATGAGCTGGGAGCGTTTCGACGCATATTGTGGAAGTCAGGGGAAAGGAATAAAATGGTAATTTGAGCAAATGATTTGAGAGATGTGTGGTATAACTGACCTTATTGGGGGAGGCCCAGGGTTTTGCTTTGTGTAGATCCGGGTTGCAAGGAAAGTGACTCAGTCGAGTGCTTCATTGAGAGGGTGTTCATGTCCTAGAAGGGTCTTGGAGTTGATTATACTCGGGACCAAGTCAGAGTGGCTGACTTTTAATAACGGCCCTAGAGAATTCAAAGGTTTAAATTGGGGTGCTTAAGGATTTCAAGCCCGCGACATGGTTAAGAATTGAGCTTTTGCAGCAGATCGCGATATGACCCGTGGTATTTGAGACAACATGGTCTCGTGGTATAAGGTCACTCAAAATGAGTGTGGATTTGGGTTCACAATGTTTTGGATGAAGCTATTGCTATTTCTAAGTCAAGTTAAGGATAAATTAGAAGGAGATAGATTGGTTAGCCATGGTGGGAGTGGCACATTTACGGTAGTGATCAGTTCCTTTGGCGAGATTAAGTTATGCATGTGATTTGTGACGGTGTGTGCGAGGCTTGTCGGCCGCCGTAATAGATTTTATTTGGAAGCATTCAAGTATTATGGCATGTCAGGTGTATGCAGATCCCGGAAGGATTATGGTGGTATAGACTATTCCTTGAGGATTTGCCTGTTTTGTGATTATGAGAATTCACTCGTGTGTTGTTATGGTTCTCTTGAATTGAGGTAAGTAAAAGGTTTCTGTATGATGAAGTGTTCACCCTATTAGTAGTTCATGAGTTATGACAGAATTCTTGTGCTATTTCATATTGGCATGTTAGCTGCAGTAAGCAGTATGGAACTGAAAGTAAGGATCAAGGTTGCGGTTCGGTGTTGACAAGGATGTCATGAGCTCGGAGCAAGAAAAGGGATTTGAATATTTAGAGTAAGCTAGTGTTGTCCTCAGCGTCACCTGAGATCGGAGTTTGGTGAAAGAGGCTTTGCATCCTCGTTATGGATTCTTGATTTGCTATACATCGTTAGTGTGACTGGTGGCATGGATGTGCAGACTTGATACCTTCTGTGGAAGGTCGTGGGAGCGTGACCACAGGAAGATTGTACAAGTGTGGTGTGTAGTCACTTAATTGATTGAATATTTAGACCAAGTATAAAGAATGTGGTAATATCGCTTATTGAGGAATTTATGTCTGAAGGGCGCTTGGTCCATTCGGTTGCGGAATATGGGGGTTTGCTCCGACTATGATTGTTGTTCTTGCGTGTTATGAGAAGAAGTGGGTTATTATGGACCCAGGTGTGATGACCCAAAAGGTCATCCTAAGTAATTCTAGCTAAATCTGTGTTCCGAGGCCTTGAAAGTCTCCTTTAATCTCACCTCGATATGCGTGCACAGCCCGGGCATGTAACCGGGAAGCTTCTATGTGAAAATTTGATAAAAATGGAACTTTGAATTGAATAATTGAATAAAGTTGACTTTGGTCAACATTTTTGGTAAACGGATACGGACCAGTGATGTGACAGTCCCGGAGGGTCCGTAGGAAAATATGGGACTTGGGCGTATGCCCGGAATCGAATTCCG
>ML241660.1:0-12894 GCA_005239495.1 Nicotiana undulata | reverse complement strand
TTACTAAAAACAAAGGTCTAAAAATAAGTACATAGGACTGTCTTTGAAATATGAAGTAAGACAAAGATGAAAGTGAAGAGTAGAAGGTGACGCCAAGGCCCACGAACGACTGCGGGTCTACCTCGATGTCTCCTGTATGAACTGATGAGATGTTCCGACCGTCAGTGATCACCGTGTCCGGCTGCGTAGTCTGCACATCATAAAGAAGTGCAAGTGTAGCATCAGTACAACCGACCCCATGTACTGAGTAAGTGCCGAGCCTAACCTCGGAGAAGTAGTGACGAGGCTAGGACCAACAATATTATATGTACCTGTGCAATTCTATATAATAACAGGAGAATATCGATGGAAATAAGCAAGTAAGACAGATACGGGGAGAACANTGCATATATAATAACAAAAGGCACGACATGTCCCCTCGTGCATAACCTCACAATCACTCGACACGGAATGTCCCCTGGTACATATATAATAACACTCGGCACGGAATGTCCCCTCATGCATAACCTCACAATCACTCGGCTCGGAATGTCCCCTCGTGCATATATAATAACACTCGGCACGGAATGTCCCCTCGTGCATAACCTCACATTCACTCGGCACGGAATGTCCCCTCGTATATATATAATAACACTCGGCACGGAATGTCCCCTCGTGCGTGTAAATAATCAATGATCAACACGGCACGTCCCCTCGGGTGATGAGTAACAAACAGTCAGCACGGCATGTCCCCTCGTGCGACAAATAATAAACAAAACAACAATATAATGTAAAAGTCAACACTAAGCAGTCTCAAGTGCATGGAAATACTCAATATAGTTCTATTGCCCCGGCAAGGGGAAATCATCAATTACAAACTCAACAAAATGCCCGATAGGGGTCTCAGCTATAACCAACCTCGCATCAGAAATAAAATTTCAACAGTATAAGCCTCAACTTAAACAAATAAGTCAATGACTCTCCACGTCATGAAACAACCTCAAGGTATCCCTTTTAATTCATCAATTACTCATAGAGCGGGGAAGATTAAGAACACAGTAAGTTTCATCACAAATGACTCACGCGCATGCTTGACCGCAACATATAGGCACTTGTCACAATGCCTATACGTTGGACATGAATTACACATAGCAAATAAAACTCTATACCTAATCCCTCAAGCTCAGGTTAGGCCAAACACTTACCTCGGCTCCGAAAATGCAAGTCAAGCCTCAATCACAGCCTTTCCATTAGAATCCGACTCCGGAACGGTATTATCTAGACATAATCAACCCAAGTATATCAATAATGGCTCAATAAATTAAACACATAGCCTAATTATTTATTTCAAATCATTCTTCCTAAGATTCCAAAATTTGACCCTGGTCCTGCTTGGTCCAAACACGAGACTCGGACCAAAACCCGATCACCCATAACCCCACGAGTTAGAATATATAATTTGTTTGAGGATTCGTCCCCATATTGTGCTTAAATCACCCAAAATTCTCAAAAACCCAACTCTACCAAAAATCCCCAAATTTCTACTTTGATTTCATGATTTAGACCTAGATTTTGTTGTTTGATAAAGGAAAATGGAAGTATTTAGAGTGAAAGTCACTTACCCAAGTGGTTATGGAGGTAGAAGGGCTTAGAGGTCGTCAATGGGGCTTGGAGAGGAAGAAGATGGTGCAAAATATGGAATTCCCATAATGAACATTCTGTTTTTGTCCTTTTAAATAATTGGGCGAAAATGTGCATTGCGATCGCGGGAATGGGATTGCGATCACGGAGAGTCTGGTTCCCATGCACTGCGATCGCGGATGAAAGAATGCAATAGCGAAGAAGAGCCTGGGATCCCCCCTCACTGCGATCGCGGAGAAGTGGTTGCGAACGCATAGCCCAAGGACCCCACCCTGTGTGATCGCGAACTAGACCTTGCGATCGCGTAGTGTACCTAGCCAGCCCCCCGCCTAGACATCCTATACCTCTATGCGATCGCGAACAGTGCTATGCGATCGCATAGAGCAAAACCTGAAACACCAGCAACAACCACAAAAAAACCAGATTTTTCTAACACGTTAGCACCCCGACGCCTACCCGAAACTCACCCGAGCCCTCGGGGCTCAAAACCAAGAATACACATGACTCCCAAATCATCCTACGAACTTGTTCAAGCTTTTACATCACCAAAATATCGTCAAAACAAGGAATTAAACCTTAAAACTCATAAAATTTTCTTAGAACTTCAAAAAAGCTTAATTTTACCAATTTTGATCTGAAACACATCATTCCAAGTCCATTTTACACCAAACTTCACTGATAAGTCACATAACATATAATAAACCTGTTCTGGGCTCCGGAACCATAATACGGGCCTAGTAACGCGGTTCTCACATAATAATTAATTTTCAAAATCAGGATCTGAAGGTTCCAACAGGTTCATATGATGATTTTGGACTTGGGAATATGTCTGGATCGGGGTTTGGATAACCCGGGAGCATTTCGGCGTATATTGTGGAAGTCAGCATTATTGAAGTAATTTCCTAAGTGTGGCTTGAAGCGCATTTTAGTGATATTGATGTCCGTTTGGGATTCCGAGTCTGGGAACGGATTTGTATAGTGATTATGGAGTTGGGAGCGCGATCGGAAGTGAATTCGGATGTCCGTAGGGTATTTTGAAGTCGTTTGGTTAAAGATTGAAATTTGAAGGTTTTTGAGAAATCCGACCCGAAGTGGAAATTTTGATATCAAGGTCGGAATGCGATTTCGGAAGTTGGAGCAGGTCTGTAATGTCGAATATGACTTGTGTGAAAAATTTGGGGTCAATAAGATGTGATTTGATGGGTTTCGGCGTCGTATGTAGAAGTTTAAAGTTCTAAGTTCTTAAAGATTTTGATTGGAGAGCGATCGTCATTTCGATGTTGTTTGATGTGATTTGAGGCCTCGAGCAAGTCCGTGTCATATTTTGGGAAAGATTGGTGTGATTGGACGGGGTCCCGAGGTCCTCGGGTGGATTCTGGGTGATTAACGGATCAATATTTGAAGTTTAAGAAAGCTGAAGTTGCTGTCATCTGGTGTGACCACACATGCGTGGCTTTGGCCACAGGTGCGGAACCGAAGGTGCGAGATTTTGGTGGCTTTGCTGGGAGCGTAGGTGCGATGTTATTTCTGCACCTGCGAAGGCGCAGATGCGGACAGTGGGGCACATGTGTGAGTTTTGGTTGGGGACTGAGGAGGCCGGAGGTGCGGGTGTTTGGGAGCACCTGCGAAATCGCAGGTGCGAGAGGTTTGTTGCAGGTGCGGATATCGGCCTGGGCATATTATTTTTAAACGAGAATTTGGACATTCCTTCTCCTATTTTCATTTGGTATGGGCGATTTTGAGGAGCTTCAAGGAGGGAATTTCGTCAAGGATCACAAGGTAAGTTGTTTCTAATTATTTCCAAGTTATATAAAAGGTTATTACATGGACTTGAACATGAAAATTGTGGGAAAATTGGGATTTTTGAAGAAAACCTAGAAATTTGGTAAATTGGATTTTAACCACGAATTGAGCATGAATATTTGAGTAAATTGTGTATTTGAACTAGTAAAGCTATGGGTAGAGTTTATCTTCGAGAAATTTCAGAATCCGAGCACGTGGGCCCGAGGGAATTTTGGTCAATTCATTGAGCGGAATTGGGAAATGATATAATTTGAATTTGTTACAAGTATTAGAGTGAATTTTCATTGCTTTGCCCGTTATTTGGTAGTTTTGGGGTGTTGTGCATCAAAGTGGAGCCGTCGGGAGGGCTTGGAAGCCGGTTATGAAGTTTCGGAGCGAGGTAAGCCTCCTTTCTAACTTTGTGAGGGGGAATTGTCCCCCTAGGTGAACTAATTAAATATGTGTTACTATTTGTGGGGGCTGCGTACACACGAGGTGACGGGAGTTCGTGCGTAGCTACTGTTATGCCATGTCCGGGTAGTCTAGGACCCACTAGCATGCCTTACCTGTTGTACTCATTATTTTATCAATGATACTAGCCTGGTGATACAATCTAGTTAGTAATAGAATACTTAAAAGGATCAGAACTTATTTTCCTTAATCATTTGAGAAGAGAATGGATCCTTCCTTGCATAATTGTGTTCCGAATGAATCAGTGATATTTAAAAACCTTATCAAACTTGGCAAATGAATTTCCAGAGATGATTTAAATACTATTTTCATGTTATGTTCACCTAAAGAGAATTTTATCTTTTTCCTGAGAAGTTGTTTTCTTGATAAAAATGCGGATTATTATGGGAATACGTGTACCTATGAGCACCTGAGTCGAAGGTATGATTCGTGAGCAGGTTGGCATTATTATTATTATGTTGGTCGCATCGCATGATCGATTCGCGATCGGGGAAAATAGATGCATCTATGGTTCGAGCCGTTTGACCCTCGGTAGTGCACAATTTATTATTGTTGGTCCGCGTCGTTCGACCCTCGGCATTTTGTTTGCGCATGATAAATGTTGCGTATTCCCTGTGATTTATACCTGTTTATTGGCCTAATGAGTTTTGAATTGCCAGTTAAAATGAGGAGGAATTGATGTATAAAATCACAGGGAATACACAACATTTATCATGCGCAAACAAAATGCCGAGGGTCGAACGGCGCAGACCAACAATAATAAACTGTGCACTACCGAGGGTCAAACGGCTCGAACCATAGATGCATCTATTTTCCCCGATCGAGAATCGATCATGCGATGTGACCAACATAATAATAATAAGACTAACCTGCTTATCCTTGATTATTATTTAATTGTCTATGATACTCATGCTTAGCACCTCACTTGATTATATTTAACCGACTTATAGTGTCACGACCCTTTTTACCCTCCGAACGGTCTCGCGACGACACCTAGTCTCTACGACTAGGTAAGCCTAACAATTTCAGAAGTAAGACAAACATAAATAATAACAGTAAAGAAACGGTAATAGTCTGAGCTAGCTGCTCGGCTGCGATAAATTTTACTTTTCCCAAAACCCGGAATATCACAATCACAAGCTTTACACAAGTAATCTCTATACAACGGAAATAAGAAATGTATATCTGACTATCTACTAAGTCTGTGATGGAGTAGACGGGGACAGGTGGGATTCTGCGGACGCGACAGAATTACCTCGCGGTCTCCAACAGTGATGCCTGGGTACTCCTAGCCGAAGCACTGTGTACCGATACCTGGATCTGCACATGGGGAAAACATGCACAGGAAAGGACATGAGTACTCCATATTCGGTACTCAGTAAGTGCCAAGCCTAACCACAGTCAAGTAGTGATAAGGTCAGGTTGCGGCTCTACTGAGTTTGCAAAAATAAACAGATATATTTAATAGTTAAGTAAAGCAGTAATAATTAACGGGAAGTAAAGTGAACCGGAAAGAACGAATGTAATAAATATCAGTTCCGCACATCATATGAATCAGTAGATAGTCGTGCATTGCATTACAGGGGAGCGTCTCAGGTCTCAGCCCGCAGTCCTAATGTAAATATGCAATGCAATGCAAGGGAAAGTCTCAGGTCTCGGCCCGCAGTCCCAATGTAAATATGCAATGCAATGCAAGGGAAGGTCTCAGGTCATAGCCGCAGTCCCAATATAAATATTCAATACAATGCAAGGGAAAGTCTCGGGTCATAGCCTGCAGTCCCAATATAAATATGCAATACAATGCAAGTGAAAGTCTCAGGTCATAGCCCACAGTCCCAGTGTAAATATGCAATACAATACAAGGGAAAGTCTCAGGTCATAGCCCGTAGTCCCAATGTAAATATGTAATGCGAGACGTATTTCGGATATAGCGTAATTCAAAGTTTTAGGAAAAACTGTTGGAAAATATAGAGTAAAGTACTTAAACAAGTTTCAAATAATAGTAACGAGTGGAAAACCAGATAAAATTGTTTGACTTGCTAAAATCTTAAGTTACTACTCAGTTAAACCAATAACAGAAATAATAGGATTTGAAGATGAAGTATGTCATAGAAGGAAAATATAGAATTAGTGAAAATATCCCGTGCACGTACTCGTCACCTCACGTACACGGGGTTTTTTTATATAAAAAATCAGTTATAAATGCCAAAGGGAAATTCCCCAACACAGAGTTAGGCAAGCCACTTACCTCGACTGTGTTAATCAACCAATAATCACGCTTTTTCCACGAGTATCCAACTCCGGGTGGACCAAATCTATTCAATTCGATTGCATAATGTAAATATCATTTCAAGAAATCAAAATAACTAATTAATTCGAAGCTAATACACGAAATTAGGAATTTTGACCAAAACGCCCCTCGGGCCCACATCTCAGAATCGAGTAAAAGTTATATTTCCCGGACACCCATTCACTCACGAACTCACTCGAACAAGAATTATCGAAATCCGATGTCAAAAACTCCCCAAATTCTTAGATTTTTGGGTTGGGGGAGTTTCATCAAGTTTCATAAACGTTACCTATGATCCTTCTCTTCAAATCCCACTAAAAATCGCCAATTCCCGAGCTCTCAAACGATTTTGGATTTATGAATTTCCAACCCTCGAATTTTGGAATAAACAACACAGGGATCTCGCACCTGCGGTCCCTTTAACCGCACCTGCGAAAATTCCATCGCAGGTACGGAATTCACTTAAGATCACCTGGGGCCGCACCTGGGGTCGTTTGGTCGCACCTGCAGTCCCGTGCCTACGGAACCCAGGTCGCACCTGCGAACAGGCCGGCCGCACCTGCATGTCCGCACCTGCGGAAAAACCTTCGCAGGTGCGAGTCACCAGAAACAGGTCTGGTTCAGCAGCACATAAGGCTCCAATTTCGCCCGTTGGGTATCTGAAACAACCCCGAGGCCCCCGGGACCTCAACAAAACTTACCAACTGACCCAAATACCTTATTCAAACTTGGTCGAGCCGTAAAAACCCATCTCATAACATCAAAATCATCAAATATGCACAGATTCAAGCTTATGAACTTAGGAATTTTCAAGAATTCACATTTGACGCCGAAACACGTCTAAACCTGTCCGAATGACCTCAAATTTTGCACACAGGTCACAAATGACATTTCGGACCTGCCGTCGCTTTCGGAATCCTATTCCGAGTCCGATATACTAATCTCACCGATCGGCCGAATTCGCCGAAATTCTAACTTTCGCCAATTCAAGCCTAAATCTACATCTGACCTCGAAAACGAAATCCGAACACGCTCCTAACCCCAAAATCACTCAACCGAGCTAACGGAGTCGACGAAATTCCATTCCAGATCCGCCTTCACGCAGCTCTAGCTATGGCTCAATTTCTAAAGTTAAAATTCACCTCAGAGGACTATGGGTCCAAACTCACTCCAACTTTCATCACTCAACGCTCCAACACGGTCCATTAACATAATAAGACATGGGAGAAGCAGTTATTAGGGGATTGGGGCGCTTACTCTCAAAACAACCGACCGGGTCGTTACATATAGCAAGTGTCTAATTCTACCTCTCGTCACTACCTCTCTGAGGTTAGGCGGATACTTACTCAGTACACGTTATTTTAGTACTCATGCTACACTTTCTGTGCATTTTTTTGCACAGGTACTTTATAGCGATGAGGCTAGTTTGGAGACTTAGGCGAGTTGCATCATCCGGAGGCGATCCGCAGCCGGCAAAGTCTTCCTGTATGTATTGTAATTATTTTATTCTAAAGTCCTTGTCCAACTTGTATTTCGGACAAGCTTTGTAATATTTTGTAAAAAGTCTTAGAAATTTCTCATGTACTAGTGACACCGGATTCTGGGATGTATTTGGGATGTATTTTATTAAAGTGGAAAATAGACTGTTGTTTTTACTTAAATGGATTTCATCTAGTTATTATGTATTAAAGTGAAAGGTAATAATTTTAAAAATATTGAGACATGAATTTATTTTAAACTAATTAATGATTGGCTTGCTTGATAGTGGTGTCCGGCGCCATCACGACCTTATGGATTTTGGATCGTGACATGAAACATGATGTGACTTAAAATAATGAGCATATCCACAATTTGGAGGATCAAATGAAAACATCAATGGAGGCTCATTATGCATATCAATTTGAAAGTGTGGAGGGAAGCCAAGAAGAGTCCAATTTCGAGGAAGAAAGTCAACTTTACTTTGAGGAATCAAGAAGTGAACATCCGCCAACCGACTCCATGAGTATTATTGATGCCAAGAAAAATCTGTGATTAGAGTCAACCGGGGTGATTGAAAATATTGTTGAGATTGACTCTAGTCCGGGGGAAAAAGAGGATGTCAAATTCCGGAAAGAATGTCAAGTTGAAGGTTTGAAGTCACATTCCAAGCATTTTTCAACATTGGGATTGTGTGGTGAGATGGGAGTTGAACTACACGGTTCAATGAAGGATTTCAAGGAGGAAATACTAAGGCCCTGCATTTTACAATTTGAAAGAACAACAAGACAGAACGAAATTCCTCACATGAAAGCCAAAAAGTGCAAAATGAAGAATTTAATGCTTGGCTTGGTCATCTACTTACCACCCCACATCGCTCGTTCTCACAAGCTTGATTCCAAGCTAGGTGCCCAGTTCATATCGGCCAAGTGACGAGAAAAGTGATGAAGTTGACTTGCATTGTGCCACGACGTTAAATGCGGCGCTTGGTGGGAGGCAACCCATTATTTTCAAACTTTTTAATCGTTTTTTAAATTCTTTTTTTAGAATAGCTTAGTCTATTATTTTAACCTAATCTGCCAAGATTCACATTTTTTGGAGTTGTTTTGAGCAGGTTGCATAGTCCAGACAGTGCAAACGAGTAGCTGTAGCTGCTGGAAAATTGCAGAAAATAAAAACCCTTCGCGTTCGCGACCATGGGCTGCGTTCGAGGCCCTTGATTATTTTTTAACTACGTATTCTTGTGTTCGCGTCTCTGAGTCAGGTCAACCCATCGCGTACGCGTCCCTACCCTCGCAAACGCGTAGGGTCAAATAAGGCTAAATAAAAAAAGGACTATTGGACGGGCAGTTGCCCTGTTTGCTCGAAAACAGTCAATTTTTTTTTCCTTTAGTCCCCAAAAATTCAAATCGTCCATAATCTTCAAGTTACTGCAATTTTCTATCTTCATTTGGAAGGTATGTGATTTTCTCTCTTGTGTCTCAACTCTCCCCTCTCTCTCTTAATGTAAAAACAATAGAAGAACAACCATATAATTTGTGCCTAGGAGTTCAAATTTTGAGCATTTAATTGAAAATCTAGGGTGTTAAATCTATTGTGCTTGCTGGGTGAGGTTGGTTGAGTGTTTGTGTGTAATTATCATGGTAAAATTTTGGGCAACATGTGTGCTATAGTTGTAAAAAAATCGAGGAGAAAAAAAATGCTCATACACTGTTTGATGAAATGCCCCAAAGAAATCTAGGTCTGGGCAGTGAAGATGACCTTCGCGAACGTGGTGGTCTGTAGAAAAATGCGTAGGCCAAAGTCTGGGCTATCAAAAATTTGACCTTTGCGAACCCGATGGTCTGCTCGCGAACGCGAAGGCCAAAAGCTGGAAAACAAATTTTTTACTCTTCGCGTACGCATCTGCTCTCTCGCGAACGCGAAGAGTAAATCACTGGCAGTCCCATTTTTTTCGAAAAATAGTAACTTCGTACAGCTCTGCTCGGAATTTGTTTTGCCCATCTCTTTAGCCTAAATACTTCCTAATACATTATTTTAAGTATCTATATGAGATTTTAACATTGTTGATCTATTTTGTAGGTATTTTGGGCACAAAATGGTTCCGGAACACCAAGAAATTGATCCCCGAACATTTTGCGGAATTGGAACAAGAAGAACCATTTGATCATGACCGATTTTTATCTGCACAATGTGAGCATAAATATGATGACCTTCTGTAAAAAACAATCATCAGGGAAAGAGGCATCGACATGGACATGGTTGAAGCTATGATGTCGGGCTTTCACTCAAGGTTTGTAGAGAGCAGGTGGATTTGTTTTGCTCCTCAACCAAATGAGGCCAACCACACATTAGTGTTGGAATTTAATGCAAACGCCGTGAGGACTGACTTTCAAGGAACACTGGTTACTACTGTGCAAGGTGTGCATGTGCATTTTAGCCCCGAGGTGATCAATGACCTCTATGGCCTCCCCAATGCCGACAATAAGGTCTACAGAAGAAGAGTTAAAGCTGGGGGAACCCAATGGTTGGTGGGCATATTTCATGATGGGGTGACCCCCAATTGGTTGATAGCACACAAGGGAGTTGATTCACATGACTTCACTACTGAGGTAAAGATATGGATCTCCATTATCTATGCAAGAATAATACCTTCCACACATGACACTGATGTGACACCAGAGAGGGCACTGATTATTTATACTATCATGGATGGGCTACCCGTGAACGTGGGGAAGCACATTGTTCGAGAAATTGAGGAATCCACCCATGGGAGATCAAAGAGCCTATTCTTCCCATCCTTGAACACTCGGTTGTCTTATGATGCTGGGGTGTTAAAATGCCCCAATGAGGTTGAGAAAAGTCCAGGAAAGCCCATGATCCACCCTTTGCTGAAAAGGGGACCCAGTGACAAGCAGAAAAATAGGAGGATTGATGTTGCATCCTCTTCTTTTGGGCAGTTCCATGAGACCACCACAGATCCTGCCGGATCCTTTGCAGCTGGCCTAGGGCCATTTGACCCCATGGGCCCACTCCAGTCAGGCCCTTACACTATGCATCACTTATCGAGTCAGATATATGGAGTAGATGCACATATTAAGGAGCTTGTAGCTAGCCTTCCTACTGGGCCACCTAGAACTAGCACATCTACTGGCACTGCTACTCAAAAATCCATCGATGACTGTGATGACCCAAAAGGTCATCTTATGTAATTTAAGCCTTATCTGTGTTCCGAGGCTCCGAGAGCCTCCGTTAGTCTCACCTCGTTATGCGTGCGCAGCCCGGGCGTGTAGCCGGGAAGCTATTATGTGAAAAGTTGATAAAAATGAGTTTTGATAATTAATGAATGAATATAGTTGACTTTGGTCAACATTTCTGGTAAACGGACCCGGACCCGTGATTCGACGGTCCCGGAGGGTCCGTAGGAAAATATGGGACTTGGGCATATGCTCGGAATCGAATTCCGAGGTCCCAAGCCCGAGAAATGAATTTTTAAAGAAAATTGTTTTCTGAAAATAATAAAGGATTTTGAAAATGAATAATTATGTGAAAACCGTGTTGCCGGGCCCGTATTATGGTTCCGGAGCCCGGAACAGGTTTATTATATGTTATGTGACTTATCTGTGAAATTTGGTGTAAAACGGACTTGAAATGAGTGGTTTCGGATAAAAAATGAGACTTTGAGGTTTTAAAGAACTAGAAATGTGGCTTGGAAAGTAGTGTTATGTTCCCGAGGTCCGAATGAGATTCCGAGACCGGGAATAGTTCCGTGGTGTTAATTATAACTTGTCTGCAAAGTTTGAAGTCGTTCCGAGCAGTTTAGGCCGGTTCGGCGGATTGAAGTGAATTCTAGAATTTTAAAGTTCTTAAGTTTGATTAATTGGATTTTGAGGTTTAATTATGTGTTTTGATGATATTTTGATTATTTAAAAGCTTGAACAAGTTTGTGTGATGTTTCGGGAGTCGTGTGTGTTTTTTGTTTTGAGCCCCGAGGTCTCGGGTGAGTTTTGGGTAACTAACGGGATGTAAAAAGTTAGAAAATCTGGTGTGTTGTTGCAGGTTTCTGGTGTCTGGTGTCTTCTTCTCTGCGATCGCATCCCTTGCTCCGCGATCGCATAGGTCAGTCCAGGTCCCTTCCGCGATCGCATTCCTTCGACCCGCGATCGCATTATGTGACGTCCTAGTGTTCCGCGATCGCAAACCTCTACCTGCGATCGCATAGGGTCAGCCAAGCTATGCTCCGCGATCGCGACTCCTCTTCTGCGATCGCAGTGAGTTAGGACCAGACTCTCCGCGATCGCAGCCCTCTTCTTGCGATCGCGATGAATAAAATCGCCCAGTTAATTCCTTAGTCAAAAACAGAATACTATTACGGGATTTATCATTTTTCACCTTCTTCTTCCTCTCCAAGACCCCATAGGCGATCCTAAAGCAAGTTTTGTTCCATAGCAACTTGGGTAAGTGATCCTAACCCTAATATCTACCATTTTCCTTCATTAATCACTAGAATCTAGGCTAAAAACATGGAATCAAAGTAGGAATAAGGGATTTTAGGTAGAGTAGGGTTTTTGGGTGATTCGACCCCAATTTGGGGTCGAATCTTAAAAAAATTGTATATTCTTAATCGTGGGGTTATGGGTGAACGTGTTTTGGTCCGAACCTCGAGTTTAGACCACGTGGGCCTGGGGTTGAATTTTGGAAATTTTGAAAGAAAGGTGGGAATTGTGTATTTAGGCTATGGGCTGGTGTTATTGCGTTATTATTGATAAACTTAAATTAATTATGCTTAGATATTGTGGTTCCGGAGTTGAATTCAAAAGGAAAAGCGGTCTTAGAGGGTTGATTGCTATTTTTTGGACCCGAGGTAAGTGTCTTGCCTAACTTTGGTGAGGGAATAGGTATTATTTGCTATGTGCTAAGTGAATATCATGTTCATTGCATAGGTGAGGTGACGAGTACCTATGCAATGTGTGTCGAGCATGCCCGTGAGTCTATTTTGATAGAAAGTGTAGTATTCCTCCCATGTTTAATATGTTATGAAATTGTCTTTACTTGGTAATCTATTATTGATAGAGAATATTGGCTATTGAGTTTGAGAAGTGTTGATACGAATGGTAAAGCAAGTGTAGAGAACGTGATTGAGGTAATTTGTTATAGCTGATACCCTTGCCGGGCATTTCTTGAGTTACTATTTGATGTTTCCCCCTTGCCGGGTGTTTTGAATTGCTTATTTTCCACTATGTTGTACTCCTTGC
>ML241659.1:32732-81624 GCA_005239495.1 Nicotiana undulata | reverse complement strand
GCATAACGAGGTGAGACTAACGGAGGCTCTCGGAGCCTCAAAACACAGATACATCTTAAATTACGTAAGATGACCTTTTGGGTCATCACACCAAAACATGGAAATAAAATAAAAAAGGCGCAAAAGGGCAAGAAGAAGGCAAAATGCGACCGCAGACTGAATATGCGGACCGCAAATCTAACATGCGGGCCGCATAATGCTCAAGGGAACCGCAGAGTTCAATAGTTGGTTTGGCCAAATTCAAGCGAGAGAAATGCTGTCCATTATGCGATCGCATAACAAGTTTGCGGTCCGCATAATGGATCGCAAACCTCCAGTAGGAATTACTGATATCAGGAATGCGGTGGAAATATGCGGTCGCATATCAACAATGCGGACCGCATAACCCAAATGCGATGACTACCTGGAAGCTAGGGTTTCGAAGATGCGGTGGAGCGGAAGAGAATGCGGACCGCATGTCTGTTATGCGACAGATATGCGGTCGCATAATTAACCTGGAAGGGCATTTTTTTCTGAAATTGGTCTCGAGTTTTAGCCCACTATAAATGGATTTATTGGGTTTTTTTCGGGGCATCTGGTATGAAAAAAGGAGCTACATTCCAAGCTTTGAATATTCCCATATTTTGGAAGCTTTGGGAGTGAAGAATCTTTCATTTTGTAAGCTTTATGGAATTTAATATTCTCATCTTTTTGTATTTTAGTATGAGTAGCTAGCTTAACAACCTTAGTATGAGTACTAAGGTTGTGGACCCTAAATGGGTGTAATGTTAATGGGTGTTTAACATTGAATATATATATATATATATATATATATATATAATGGTTGGTTGATATATATTTATTTCTCAATCTTCATTTATTGTTGGTAGTTGCAAATATTAACAAGTGCCATTAAATTCTTTCTTTACTTGGAAAAGTGAGTTAGGGTTTGATAGAAGTAAATATCAAAGACTCAAGGCTTTAAACCTTGTTTAATAGAATCGCTTAGGAATAAGTGGGTTTTATTTGGCATAAATTGATTACTCTTAATTGCAACTCTTTTATATTTGAAAAAATCATAAAGAGGAAATACTACCCAACTATTGGAAAATATTGGGTAGTCATTTATAAATCATTTGCATATCTAAAGGACTTTTCATTAGAAATATATTGTATTAACACCGATAACATTATATTTCATTTAAGGGGACACAACCTTGGTTTAGTTTCCCAACTTAATTACAATCCTCTACAATCATATTTGCTACTAGTTCAATCAATTATCATACAATCAATTAAAATATTCTTGTTACTCTAACGGAATAGAAATTCGATTTAAGTTAAGCTTCACACTACTCAAGTAAAATTTTCAGGCCTATTCCATGTGGGATTCGACCCAACCTCGTTGGGTTACTATATTTGACATCTATCGATTTACACTATTTTAAGGTGTAATTTGAGCGTATCACATGTCCTTATTGTATGAATTTGGAACTCTAAGTTCAGGACCACATGTCCTTAAATTATGTCCTTGTAACTCTAAGTTAAGGACTATCTGTCCTTAATTTCTGTGCTTGTAACTCTAAGCTCATGACTATATGTCCTTAACTTTTAAACTTGGAACTCTAAGTTCAGGACTACCTGTCTTTTATTTCTGTTCTTGTAACTCTAAGTTAAGGACTACCTGTCCTTAATTTATATGCTTGTAACTCTAAGTTAAGGACTACTTGTCCTTAATTTCTATGCTTGTAACTCTAAGTTAAGGACTACATGTCCTTGATTTATGTGATTGTAACTCTAAGTTAAGGATTACCTGTCCTTAATTTCTGTGCTTGTAACTCTAAGTTCAGGACTTCCTGTCCTTAACTTTTGAACTTGGAGTTCTAAGTTCAGGACTACATGTCCTTAATTTATGTGCTTGTAACTCTAAGTTAAGGAACACTTGTCCTTAATTTGTGTGCTTGTACCTCTATGCTAACATTCTAATTCTTATTTTAAATACTATCTCACAGGATTTAAAGAAAAACCTAGGATCGAAGATTGATACTTTGTTGAAGCTTCTTGTCAAACCTCATGAAAGGACCATAGAGAGAGAGAACCTAGTGTTACAATTAACAAAGATGCATCTGATGATCAATGTGATGATACATATGTGCATGTAGAAGATCATTATGAAAGCGATTATAGAGATTCACATCTAGAAGATGAAACTGATATTGGCATTGAAATTGGGAAATGTTAGATATAGATTTTGAATTTGTTTTCATTGAATTTATATTCAATAGCGTAATACATATAAACTTTTTTGTGATTACAAATGTGTGTAGAATCTATTGATGGAGTGGAAGTTCAAGATGGAATGGAATGTGAAGACCAGGAAAATCCAAAAGAGAAAAGAGTAATAAAAATAATTTGTAAATGTGGAGCGCAATCTCAGGATTTAGAAAATCCATTGGGAACAAGTATAAGTGAGATTGTATGCAAATGGGAATCAAAATGATGCCAATCAAGGTTAGATGGAATTTTCATGATATGTTGAATGTTAGTTTTATTAAACTATTAGTAACAAGTATTAATTGTAAATGTTACATAATCTTTTGAAGCTGCAAGGAAAGAAGACGGAGTGGACTATCAAGAGAGAAGTGGAGGACAATCTCATGACTTAGAAAATACCCAAGGAACAAGCATAAGTGAGATTATTTGCAAATGTATAGAAGGAACCTATGATCTCTCAACACCTCTCTCTCTTACAGACAATATTGGAAGCCAAGAAAATGCTAGTCAAGATAATGAATTAACTGGAATGATCTTGACATTTGCAAAAGGTTAGACGGAGTTTTTTAAATCTTATACATGTTTGGTTTAATCAAAGATTAGTAACAAGTACTAATTGTGTTAGCACTTGTAAATATTTTGCAGAATCTTGTGAACTTGCAATCGAAGAACATGGAGAACAATTTCAAGATAACGAATTGCAAGATAAAGAAAATGCAACCAAGATGTCAGCTCCAATGTCTGTTGAAGAAATACAAGAAGGCAACGTGGACAACACAGGTATTGATTGTGTCCTTAATATTGTATTCATAATTCAAATTGTCGGGACATTTAAAAAATCATGCCCTTAGTTTTTGTCTATTCATTTGACAATTTGTCGTAGAATTGGCGACTTACAACAAACTAATGTATATGTAGTGTTGTTTGCATAGCAAAACAAAGATGAAGTCGTTAACCAATATATGAGGAAAAAGAAGAGAGATAGTATTGGTTTTGATGGTCCATCATTTGTTATTCTTACTCCTACTCCTCCAACTACACAAATGAGCATTGATGAGGGTTTGTCTATTGAGGTTGAAGGAAATGTTGAAGAAGATCTTGGTAAAGGGAAAATGAATAAGAAGCTTAGTTGGCAATTGAAATCTCCTTTTGAATAGAAAAGAAAAACAGGAACATCGATGGCGCACCATGAAAATACTCCCAAGTATACGGGATGGATAAAATCAAAATATACTCGTACATGTATTTTTCATTATTCCAAAGATGATGAAAACTTATTGAAGAAATTCATTGGGTGGTTGGGCAAGGAGAAAAGGAAAGGTCGCAAAAAAGCGTAAGTCCCTAAATGTATTCATTATTTCTTAATTGCTTATATTCGTGTCCTGAACTTGTAATCTTAAATTTAGGACTAAGTGTATTGAGCTTGAAAGTCCTAAAGGTAAGTGCCCTTAACTTTTGAGATTGCAAGTCTAAGTTCAGGACCAAGTGTCCTTAACTTTTGAACTTGGAACTCGAAGTTCAGGACGAGGTGTCCTTAACTTTTGAACTTGTCTGTAAGTTCATGACATATTGTCCTTAACTTTTGATCTTGTTAGTCTAAGTTCAGGACTAATTGTCCTTAACTTTTGAACTTGGAACTCGAAGTTCAGGACCAAGTGTCCTTAACTTTTCAACTTGTAAATCTAAGTTCAGGACCAAGGTTCCTTATATTTTGAACTTGGAACTTGAAGTTCAAGACCAAGTGTCCTTAACTTTTGAACTTGTAACTCTAAGTTAAGGACCAAGTGTCCTTAACTTTTGAACTTGTAACTTTAAGTTCAGGACCAAGTGTCCTTAACTTTTGAACGTGTAACTCTAAGTTCAGGACCAAGTGTCCTTAACTTTTGAACTAGTAACTCTAAGTTCAGGACTAGTCGTCCTTAATTAGGAATTGAGGACTAACTTCTAACTTTGATATTTTCAAAATTTTCAGGAGACAAACTAATATATATGTTGACGATAATGGTGTGGGAAAGAATCCATATAAATTGTACCATCAAAAAATCAGTAGTAAAATGTTCTTCCTTGAGCTTTCAGATAGTAGCTTTGTACTTGATGAGAAGGTTTGATAATTCACAAGGCATTTTTTTTCCTTTATTCTTAATTTATTGTTTTTTAATTATTTATGATTGATGGATTTTTTTTTTGCCTTTTTATGAAGCATATTGACATTGCCCTGTAATTATTTGAGAAATAAGGAATGTGTCACGACCCCAAAACTACCGCCTATAGTGGAACTAGGCAAGCCACACAATTTCAAATAATTCGATTTTTCATGAAAATCCATTTAATAATAATAATATTCTCCTCACAGAAATTATTAATTTAAAAGTTAAATTCATCCAAAACACTGAAATAAAGTCCCGACACCGGGTGTCACTAAGTCAAGAGCCGAAACAACTACAAATTCTGGAATATAGAAAGACAACCATTGTTTGAAATAATAAAAATATGCCAAAGGGAAGATAAGGAAGGAGAAGACGAGGCTGCGATCGCCAGGCAGCTACTTCGAAATCTCCGACTTAAACTCCGCACCAAAATAATCAGCAACCGCTACCCGGACAAGAAGTACCTGGATCTGCACACAAGGTGCAAGGGGTAACGTGAGTACACCAACTCAGTAAGTAACGATCCCAAACTGTGGGCTGAGATGTAGTGACGAACTAAACCTCAACATTTACAATAGAATCAATGTAAAGAAATTTAGGCATGCTTTCAATTAACTAACGATTCAAAGTGATAAGATAAGTACATGTCCGAACAGTTTAATATATATAACTCAACGTACTTTACATGCCAATGCATCAAATGTATGAAACGCACAATGTGCTCCTACTCTCACATACTTGTCCACTCAGTACTGTATATGGCGCTCATGGCCCAGGAGATCCATCCCAGAATATATACACATATGACAGTAGTCACTCAGTATTGAGGAAGGCGAATACAGCCCCACGAAGAAGATCCATCTCTAGATACAAACACTCGGACAAGATCCATGTCCAGGGATGATCCATCCCTTAATAACTTCACTGCGCTCACTGGGGGTGTGTTACAAACTCCATAGGGGCTCCTACAGCCCAGGCGCTATCATAAGCCCGATCCAGGCGTAAATCAATATAGCATGCTACAACGTGCAGCCCGATCCCATAAGTGTCACTCAATATCAGGCTCTCGGCTTCATTTAGTCATCACTCTCTAGTCTCACTCACACGGGCTCACAATGCATGAATTAGCCTGAATCAATGATATAATGTGCAAAACAACAATTATCGAGACTGAGGTATGATATGATATGCAATAACAGGACTGGTATATAATATCAATGAAACACATGAGATGACAGCAAGATCTGACCACTCGGGTCTCAATAGCATCGGCGTGAAGCCTTAACATAATATCTAACATGATTTCTAACATGTTTGCATTAATCACATTGACAGAAGCACGAATATCAACAAGAAGGAATCACTAAACTGTGCCATGGAATGACCCAGGTCACCATTCTCACGGCGCACGCCCTCAGGCCCGCCACTTGGCATGTGCGTCACCTAAATTCTAATTATATAACACATAGTTCGGGGTTTCAAACCCTTATAACCAAGTTTGGAAGCGTTACTTACCTCAAACCGGATAAAAATCTACTCCGTGATGCCCTTGTCGCTCGACTCGGCCTCAAATCGCCCCGAATCTATCCAAAATCAGAGTCATATCATTAATTTATGCTAAAGAAAAAAAGCACACGCAAAAATTATCAAATTGAATCAAAATTTCCGAAATTGGCCAAACACGACCCCCGGGCCCATGCCTCCGAATCCGAAAAAAATTACAAAACTAGAATCCTTATCCTCTCATGAGTCCATACATACAAAATTTACCAAAATCTAACTTCGTTTGACCCGTAATCACCCAAATTTAACTCTCAAGTTCCAAGCCCTAATTCCCCAATTTCCACCCCTAGTTTCCACAAATTTCATGATTATTCAACTGAAAATCACCATAGAATCGAGTTTTAGGTTCAAAAACATTACCTCAACGTGTTTCCCCTTGAATCCCTTTTCAAAATCCCTCAAAAGCTCAAATCCCGTCTTAAAAAATTGTGGAAATGGGCAAAAATTCGCGAAGGGTTTAATTTATACCTTCTTCCCAATTACTCTGCATCTACGATCTATACAACGCATCTGCGGAAAGGACTTACTCAGCCCGCTCCGCATCTACGATCTCCACTTCGCACCTGCGGGCTCGTAGGTGCGCTCATCCCCTCGCATATGCGACTAGAGCCCCAGGCTCCCTTCCCCCGACCGGTGACACTTCACCGAACTCCCGATACTCGAACCTGCGGTTCCCAATCCGCAGGTGCGGCCATAGCAGAACATCAACACCACCTGCAATTTCTCAAGTTCAAACTCCCCGTTAACCATCCGAACACAACTCGAGGCTCTCGGGATCTCAACCAATTACACCAATAGGTCCTATATCCCTATACGAACTTAGTCGAACCTTCGGAACACCCAAAACAACATCAAAACACCGAATTAACCCCGAATTCAAGCCTAAGGATTTCTAAACTTTCAAAATTCGCCAACGATGCCGAAACTAACCAAACCACGTCCGAATTATCTGAAATTTTGCACACACATCAAAAATGACACTATGAACCTATTCCAACTTACAAAATTCCATTCTGACCCCGATATCTAATTTTCCACAATCGATCGGAAATCACCAAATATCCAATTTCGCTGATTAAAGCCTAATTTTACCACGGACCACCGAATAACATTCCACTCCTAAGTCCAAAATCACCTAATGAAGCTATCTGAACCATAAAAACAAAATTCCAATATCGTTTACCCATAAGTCAACTTCCGGTTGACTTTCCGACTGAATGACCACTTAAGAGACTAAGTGTCTCATTTCTCTCCAAAATCACTACGAACCCGAGCCAACCAACCCGACACAATATAATAGAGTTGAACCACATATAATGAAGCAATAACGAGGGAAACTGGGCTAAAACTCTCGGAACGACCGATCGGGTCGTTACATTCTCTCCCTCTTAAACAAACAGTCGTCCTCGAACGAGTCTTGAACCATACCTGGAGTCTCAAATAGGTGTGGATATTTGCTCCACATCTCCTCCTCAATCTCCTAGGTAGATTCCTCCCTCGGCTTCCTACTCCACTACACCTTAACTGAAGCTATATCCTTTGACCTCAACCTTCGGACCTGCCGATCTAAAATAGCCACTGGCTCTACATCATAAGTCATATCACCCTCTAACTGAACCGTGCTAAAGTACAAAACTTGGGACAGGTCACCAACATACTTTCGAAGCATGAAAACATGAAATACTGGATGCACACTTGACAAGTTGGGTGGAAAGGCAAGTCTATAAGCCACCTCCCCTACCCTCTGAAGCACCTCAAAAGGCCCAATGAACCGGGGGATCAACTTGCCCCTCTTCCCAAACCGCATAACACCCTTCATGGGTGACACCTTCAGTAGAAACTTCTCCCCAACCATGAAAGATACATCATGGTCCTTCCTGTTTGCATAGCTCTTATGCCTTGACTGCGCCCAAATAGCATCTAACTTCCTCGAAGTCCATGGGAACCCAACTATAAAGTTCATGGTGATCCCCTCCTACTTCCACTCCGGAATATCCAACCTTTGAAGTAATCCACCTAGACTCTGGTGCTCATACTTGACCTGCTAACAGTTGAGACACCGAGCTACAAACCCAACAATATCCTTCTTCATCCACCTCCACCAATAATGTTGTCTCAGATCCTGATACATCTTTGCGGCACCCAAATAGATGGAATATCGTGAGCTGTGGGCCTCCTCAAGAATCAACTCCCGAAGCTCATCCACATTATGCACGCATATCTGACCCTGCATCCTCATCACTCCATCATTACCAATAGTCACATCCCTGGCATCACCTCGTCGGACCATATCCTGAAGAACGAGCAAGTGTGGGTCATCATACTGGCACTCCCTGATACGGTCATAAAGAGAAGACTTGGAGACCACGTTGGCCGATACCCGACTGGGCTCCGATATATCTAATCTCACAAGCTGACCCGCTAAGGCCTGAACATCAAGTGCTAAAAGTCTATCTAATGCTGGAAGATATTCTAGACTCCCCAAACTCCCTGCTCGGCGACTCAAGGCATCAACCACTACATTGGCCTTCCCCGGATGGTATATAATAGTGATATCATAGTCCTTGAGAAGCTCCAACCATCTCTACTATCGCAAATTTAGATCCTTCTTCTTAAATAGATGTTGCAGACTCTGATGATTGATCGGTTCCAACCCTGCACCACTATACAATGGCGAGGAGGGGTCGATGTAGCATTTACCCGAGAGGTCGGGATCGACACATGGAGTTATAAGATGGGAATTGGGTTCATATCCGACCTAGCTATGTATTTTGTGTTTCATTACACTTCTAGTCATGAAGGGGATTGATTCTATTCTAGTTGTATTGCTATCAGTTACTAAGAAGAAGCTACGTATAATGTTATTGTAAGGGTTTTCTCAATTGATAAAAGGCACTAGGGAATCGACTTAAACCTAGGCGAGTATCTAATGTGATATAGAATTTAAGACAAACTTGTTGTATTTGGGATCGTGATATAACCTCACACTCAATTACTTACCCTATACCTCTCGGTAGTTAGGGTGACTTTGCCCGAATTGGCTTTCTCAAGCCTAATTGGGTGTTCAAACAGTGCAAGTGAAACTGGCTCAAGTCGGGTATTACTATCTCTAGATTTAACCCTTTAATTGGGGCTATCAATCTCTTGAATTCACCCCAATTTCTTGATTTCCTATTTTACCAAGACTTGGGCCCTATTTCTAAAGAAGAGCCCGAGTCAAAAAGGCATGAATCAGTGTTTGTAACCACCAATTCAACAGGTAAAGCATGAAACAAGCTAAATATCAATAACCCATACTAAAATAAGTCATAAAATTAAAGACCCATTAGATACCCACACTAGGGTTGGGTCACAACCCTAGCTAATGGGTCTAGCTACTTATAATCAAGGTAGAAATCAAAGATGGAGATGAATTATAAGCTAGAAAAAGTAATTGTAAGAACAAAATCTAAAGTTATAAGCCAAAGCTACTCTAAAATTACTCAAAGAGGAAAAGTGTTGCTGTTCACGACCTCCCTAATATAAAAGATGACCTAAAAATGTGAAAAAGAACTATTTATACACAGCTGAAATTACTGGACAAAAACGCCCCTACGTAGGTTCCACTGTCAGCGAATGGACTTTCGCAGCCGCGCAATAACGAGTGCGGACTACATTTCTTCAGATTTGGACTTAGCCTGGGCTTGATTTTGCGGATAGCGTAAAAGCTACCACGTCCGCGTGATATTTACTCGCGGCCACGTAAAATATTCGCGGGCCGTGTTCCTTCATTTTGGCTCTGTTGCAGACTCTCTGAACATTGATTTCGCTTCCAGCGGACTTCTTACCGCCTCAGCATTTAGGAGGCTTTGCGGCCACGTAAAATGGATGCTGACCGCATTCTATTCTTGGCCCAAGGTTGCCAGTTCTCTGATTCTCAATTTACACTCTTAGCGCAATTATGCTCGTGGCCGCGCTTTTATGATGATGTTCCATACTGAGTCCAATTTTATCTCTCTGAACCTTACTTTCACGGTAGCCCTCAGTAATCCGCCTCAGCAGAAGAGCTTACGTTGTAGCGTAAAATAGGTGCTGACAGCGCTCCAGCAAAGTTTAGGACTTGTGCAAGTTTGGCTCCTTTATGAGTTCGTTTTGGCCTCTTTGCCTCATTTTGACCAAAACCTGCAAATAAGCACCTTGAGGTAGTTTTCGGGAATACCTTAATGCATTTTTGCCCCAAAACCTAAGCAAAAGAGAGTAAATAGTAGGTTAAAATCCCTAGTTATCAACTCCCCCAAACTTAAGCTTTTGCTTGTCCTCAAGCAAACAAGGTAATTCCCACCTTCACAAGAAGAAGAAAGTAGAATTTCAGTTGTCCTAAAGTAGTTTCATCAAGCTTCAATTGGGACAAACAATTACCCTCAACACAAATGCATTATTGACAACATTATGCAATGACTTTTTGAGTTCCATAGATCTAATGTGACATAAAAGCTTCAAGAGTTGACTCAATTCATCAAAGAGATTTGCTCGCTCACGTAGGTCACTGTGGATCCTAGACTCTTTCTCCTCTACTCTCCATGAGCTCATATCACCTTATATAATGTACACTCAAAACTTGGATTATCAAGAAGTGTGCTCATCACTCTCAAACGAATGCCACAAGTCCGACTCTAAGTACCATAGGCTTGCCCCTCATGTAAATAATCACTAATGTAAGCTCACTCAACTTGAAATCCTATAGGGCTTTAGCCGGATGTAATGAAGGCTTTTTGGATCAAAATTGGACATAATGAACTATGATTGTATCATCTTTCCTTAAGCACTCCATTTTAACAATTCGGCTCATGTTTTCTTGACTCTTTGAGTCATTTTCTTCTTCCTTGCGAGAACTAGAGAGACACATTGTCGCTCTTGCTTCTATTTGACGCTCATTTTTCTCCTTTTCTCATCATTCCAAGCCTTTCAACAATGTTTTCTTGAATCCCTTCAACCGTTATTTTTCTTTTTGACATGTTTCTTTTTTGGCTTTTCATCCTTTTCTTTGCCTTTCCTTGTCATCAATTCTTTTTGTTCTTTGAACCTTTCATCACTTTGGACTTCCTTGTCTCTCCCCCTAACTTATGTTATTGACTATTGTTCATCATGAATGCTAAGGAAAGAATGGGTTCCAAGAGAGGGTCATTATAGAACAGATGAAGGCTTGTAATGCGGTTATTGAAAGAAAAGGCTTAGGATCAAAGGGGTTGGCTAAGGATATTATAATGGTAGGCCATGGGAGTCTTCAAATTCAAATGGGACCAAGGAGAGCCTATAATCACTTCTCAAGTCGAGCTACACTTAGAATTTTGCCTAGAAAAATATTCGGGGCAAGTTATATACTTGTTGGCACGACAATTGGGCTTGTAATTCAAAACCTAACCTCTCAAGCCATTGGATTATTAAAGAGAATAGAGTCGAGGGCCCACAACAACCCTAGCTTCGATTGAAAACTCACATATGGCCACAGACACCACTTGATGACAGTTTTAGACAACTCAAGATTCTAAGGGTCACAACTAGAGCTAGTCCCGTCTACAACTTGTCTCTAACCATGAGGTCGAAGGTAAATATGTCGGTGCCAAGTGAATATTACTTGAGTCACTTTTATTCATTACCACCATATAAGAGAAAAAGAAAAAGAAAAACTGACCCAATCCCTTAAGAAGGTCGTCACACCATCCATCGTAGGGAAGAGCCACCCGGTTCACATAAATTCCACCCTTGGAAAGAACTGTGGCATTAAGAAAACCAAAGGCTTATTGATCTCGAAAATGTAAAAAGAAGCTATAAATTCATAAAGAAACTACTAAAGGAAATAAGAATCTAAACTATTAAGGAAACTTATAAAAGAAGTTATAAAGTAAAAATACGAAAAGTAAAATGAATACGTACAATAGGGGATTGAGACAAATATACATAAAAAGGGAATGCATATATACATGGAAATGTAACTTTATATACATACCAAGTATAAAAAAGTACGAGAATAAAGTACAAAAAGTAAACAAAATAAAGAGAAACGTAGTGTCAGAGTTATTACAAACCAAATCATCCAAATCACCAAATAAGGCCACCCCTCAATTAAAACTTAGCATTGCCCTCAATGCTAAAAGCAAAAATAGAATATGGGAAGGGTAGAGAGTAAAGAAAACTCCCTAAGATGCCTCTGTCTGCATAGGATCATTGGTTGGGTCCTGTGGCTGGGCTGATGCATCTCCCTCTAGGTCCTCCAGCTGGATCTCCAAATCCTCAGTCTGGGGTATCACTACCCTCATCACTGGCTCACTGATGGCCTCCTGCTCTGGCATCTGTGATGGTTGCACTGTCTGAGCAACAGGGGCAGGCTCTCCTATGAGGAGATCAAGAGGGATATCACCTGTTGTAGTGAGCTTAGCCACATCCTTCTTCAAGTCATCCTGACTCTTCCTCATCTTCCTTACCTGTTTACCCAAGGACTTGATTTCCTTCTCATGAACACCCAGCGACTCCAGAATCTTCTTCTGGTTGTCAAGGACCGTCTTCAATGATTCCTCCAGTGATTGAGGCAACTAGACTTAGGCTGGGGCTGTCTGGGCTGCTATGGCACTGGATAAGGCAGGCTTTGATGAAACTACCTGCAGCCAATTGTTGATGCCGGCCAATGTTTGGTTTACCCTCAGAGCAATCTAAGGGTATGCTGGAGAAAAAGGCACTAAGGTAGGGATGGAGGTAGAAGGTCTGGAGGGAGAATGTGGCATGGCAGCAGATGAACCCTCAGCAGTGGATGGCTCGGAACCTGTGGCCACCCCCCCTGGCTCTTCAGACTGGCCAGTGAAAATGATGGCTTTGCTCTTGGATTTGGGGTTGTCCGGACCCTGCATGTTGTACCAGGTAAACGGCCTCTTTGGCTTAACTTTGGTGTTATAATCCCTTCCCTATACTCCCTGATCCTCGAAGTACATAGTGAGGAACTTTGGGAAGGGATATGAACTCTCATTCTTTCCGATCGCCCTGGTGATCACCTTAGCCATAATATTCCCCTACGTTGATCGGTAACCCTGCCATGATATCCCCCACAATAATATCCCGGGATACCGGCATGTCACTGTCATGAGTAGTGGGGTCGATCCTGCTACATACAAATATAGTCCATCCCTTCTCCTCGAAGCTTGGGGTGTTCCTGTAGATAGGGACCCCAGGTGTCAGCCAAGCTGGGTTGGACCCAAGAATAGCAATCACCGAAGCAAGCCAAGGGTGTGATAACACATCCATCTCCACCTTCTCCAGATACAGGGACTCATCTTCTTCATTGAACCAGCATAGTCATTCAGAGCTTTGCAATCAAACATAATCTTCTTGTTGCGTACTTTGGTCAAGTATGTGCCTTTTTTTATATGGGCGACATTAGCATAGAACGCCTTGACAAAAAAACTCATTGGCCTCTAGCAGGTTTATGTTGAAGAACTTCCACCCTACTCTCTCGTTGAAGTGACTTTTGACGTTTGGGTTGTGGGGCAGAAGATCTTGCTCAATGAACCCTCTCTCCAATGTAAGTGATCTCCGAGCCCACCATTCCCCAAACATGTGATATGCTTTCTCACTCACAAACCGATCTTTCCATACCACCGGGTTCCATGATCTCACCAATCCCCCTGTTTGTGTGTCACCACCCCTCCCGTTATCCGGGGCATCATCATCACTATCAAGTTATTCTGGGGCAGGTGTGGTGGCTGGAGCTGCTGCACTGGGGGCCGGAGGTGGTGGAGAGTCACTCAGTCCCAAACTATCTGAAGAGTCGAACAGTGAAGTTGATTCATTTATGAGGCGCCAGGGTTGGGATTGTGCCTCCTCTTGAGTTTGGCCAGCTTCCCCCTCTGAAATTTCCCAGGAGGGGACATACTCACTAGTCTCCGACGTGTCAAAAGTGGGCCTCCGAAGGGTTTGTTTATTTCCAATGAGCCTTTTAGGGTCTAGGGGTGCATCTTGTTGTTTTCCTCTTCCCCGGCCCCGGGAGGACTCTCCCCTCCCTGGTTGCTTATCTTGTCCACCTCTAGATCGAACCATTATCTGCATACATAATCAGTGAAAGCTCATTAGTATTGGTATTCAAGAAAGTACTAGATAAAACAGATAAATGATCACAACATGTTATAACACAGTGGACCGCTGTCAGCGGAAAAAGGAGCGCGGATGTGGACAGGCCACCGCTGACAGCAAAAAAATGGACGTGTCTCATTCAGACTACCCAGTCTCTGAACATTACTCACTGCTGAGAGCGTAATACTGGGCGCGGCCGCGAAGGCTTCACCACTGTTCGCGTAAAAACGGACGCAACCACGGACCCAACTTCACACTTATCTGAATATGAATCTCGTTGTCCACGAAAAAACAAGCGTGGCCGCGTAAAGCGAGTCGCTGACACCGCGACCGCGCAAAGCAGGCCATATCAAACCTAACAAAATCATATCACCTCTAATTGCAGAATTTAGACCGCCGCCGCAGAATTTAAAACAAACGGGTACTTAAGAACATTCATGAGCTAGGGTTTACACTTTAGTGGAGAATTTGAGCAATTAAGAAGCAAAGTGAAACACCCTAACCCCCATTAGGCATAAAAAACCATTACCCATTCATTTTCATCAATAATTAAACATGCTTATGATTCTAGGACTATAGTAACTCTAACTAGAAAGAAAAAGTAAAACTAATTAAAACAAAAGAGGAAGAACCAAAATTAAAACTAAGAAATTGAACATACCAGGAGTTAGATTTGTTATAGGAATTAACCTTGCTAAATGAGATGAAGTTTAGATATAACAGGAGTTAATGAACAGTGCAAAGTTGGCTTTGAAGTGTTAGGGTGTGAAAAGTGTAAAAGGAGGAGGGCCCTCCTATTTATACTAAACCCTAGGCCCCACACCGACCTACCTGGAGCGGTCGCGAAATTCCACCGCGGTCCGCGCTTTTAACATGTTGAAGAGCTGAAGGTGTGATTTCACTGTTGGTAGCAGAAAAACGGTCGCGGCCGCGGAACAGTAACCGCTGACCGCAAAAAATCAACCGCGGACGCGGACCAAACTTAAGAGAGATAACATTTTTAACTCATCAAGTTCGCCTCCGCTATAAAATCTCGCTCCCGCGTAACTGACAACAGAATTTTGAGCGCGGTCAGCGGTCTAAAGCATACTTAGCCAAATTTTTCTCCAGTATTTTTCCTGCACTGCAAATTCCTACACAAATCTCACAACCAATTAGTTCAAAAGAGACTAATCTAAGAAGAAAAATGAAAAAGGAAGAAAAATCACTTGGGTTACCTCCCAAGAAGCGTCTGATTTAACGTCGTGGCATGATGCAGGTTACCATCATCATTGAAACTTTATCAAGCCACCACGTGGCTGTCATCAAATTTTCCCAAGTAATGTTTCATATGATGCCCATTAACCCGGAAGATTTCACCATTTTTTTTCTTCAAGTCAAGAGCACCAAAAGGTGTTACAACACTACCTCAAAAGGGCCACTCCATTTAGACTTTAACTTGCCTGGAAAGAGACGCAACCAGGAGTTGAAGAGAAGGACCAAATCACCCTCTTTGAATTCCTTGTTTCGGGCATATTTATCGTGCAAGTATTTCATTTTCCCCTTGTACAATGATGAGCTTGAATAGGCATGAAATCAGAATTCATCTAGCTCATTGAGTTGTTCCACCCAGAGATTTGCTACAATATCCCACTCAAGATTTAACCTCTTCAAGGACCACAATGCGTTATGTTCTAGCTCAACCGGCAAATGACATCCTTTACCAAACACCAAACGGTACGGAGACATACTGATCGGAGTCTTAAATGCAGTCCTATAAGCCCACATCGCATCATCTAACCTCCTTGACCAATCCGTTCTATTGGCATTCACACTTTTTGAGAAGATGCTTTTGATTTCCCTATTTGAAACCTCCACCCGTACACTAGCTTGGGGTGATAAAGAGTAGGGACCTTATGACTGACACCATATTTTTCAAGCAAAGTGTCAAATGCCTTATTGCAGAAATAAATCACTTATAATTGCCCGAGGAGTCCCAAACTGTGTGAAAATGTTTTTTTGAGGAATGCTACTACACTCCGGGCTTCATGTTTGGGCAAAGCCACGGCTTCGACCCACTTGGAAACATAATCAACCGCCACAAGAATGTAATTATTTCCACACGAACTAACAAAAAGGCCCATGAAGTCTATGCCCCACCCGTCAAAAATGTCTTCAAGAATAGTTGTGAGGGGCATTTCATCCTTCTTTTATATTCCCCCGGCTCTTTGACATTCATCACATCTCTTGACAAGCTCAGTGGCATCTCTATACAGGGTTGGCCAATAAAAACCACAACTAAGAACCTTGGAATCCATCCTTGCTCCACCGTGATGACCACTGTAGGGAGAGGAATGACAAGCATCAAGTATGCTCATTTGTTCCTACTCTTCGACACACCTACGAATCACTCCATCATTGCAAATCTTGAACAAGTAGGGCTCATCCCAATAATAGTCCAAACTTCCTCATTTGAGTTTCTTCCTTTGGTTAGAGGAGAGCTCACACGGGACAATGCCGGTAACAAGGAAATTGGCAACATTCGCAAACCAAGGCATATCATTCAAAGAAACCGAGAGGAGTTGATCATCCGGGAAAGCATCATTAATTTCAATACCATCTTTTGGCATCTCTTTATCTTCTAGACGGGACAAATGATACGTAACCTGATTTTCACTTCCCTTCCTATCAATGATCTCGAGATCAAATTCTTGAAGCAACAAAACCTATCTCATCAATCTAGATTTTGAGTCCTTTTTTGTCATCAAATACTAGAGCGCCGCGTGATCGGTGTGAGCAATCACTTTGGCGGCCATGAGATAAGGCCTAAATTTCTCCATTGCAAACACAATTGCTAACAATTCCTTCTCCGTCACTGTATAATTAACCTGGGCATCGTTCGTAGTTTTGCTTGCATAGTACACCAGATGAAATATCTTGTTCACCCATTGCCCCAAGACTGCTCCTACCGCAACATCACTCGCGTCACACATTTTTTAACCAAAGAATTGGGTTCTTTGCTCAAAGCTATTTTAAGAAGAACACAGATTTCTAATAACCAAAGAATAGACTAGTAACTGTAAGTAAAACTTGTAAATGGAAAGTAATAAGATGCATAAAAAGTAAGTGTATTGTCGTAGTAGTTTGAATGTGTCTTACAAGTTACATTTTCTTCCTTTATATAGGGAATTTATTAATATAACGTCTACCCATTTCAGTGATTGAGCATTAATGACTAATTATGGCATTAATGTAATGTTACAATGAGTAACCGTAACTGTTGCGTGAAGGTTGTGTAACATGTGGCTCATTAATTAAAGATCTCTGAATCTGCCCTTTATTCTGCCCATATTCATTCTAACCGTGTCTCTTCATTCTCTCAATCAGGTTGAGATTCCCGTAGCTAATTACCTCGTGGGTATGTTGTGACGTGCCTCTTTTCTTCGTACCTCTTCATATAGTCCTGTCCAGATGTCGTGTTTTCATTTCTCCACATAGATTGCTGAGTCATCAAGAATTACTACACGTGTGAAGCTCTTTTTTACCATTACACACATAAGCTCAAAGGGTGAGCTCCAATTTGGTGCGGTAATAATTGGAGTGGTTGTTAATTTATACTTCAAGAGCTCAAAGGACTTCATGCACTCTTCATGGAAATCAAATTTTGCATCCTTCTCTAATAGATTGCATATGGGATTCACCACTTTGGAAAAGTCTTTGATGAACCTCCGGTAGAACCCCGCATGCCCGAGGAAACTTCTAACTCCCTTGACGGAAGTCGGAGGAGGTAACTTTGAAATAACTTCTATTCTAGACTTGTCCACTTGGATTCCATCTTTTGAGATCTTATGGCCGAGGACAATGCCCTCCTCGGCCATAAAGTGACATTTTCCCCAGTTAAGCACAAGATTTGTCTCTTCACATCAGGCTAGAACCTTATCAAGATTTTGCAAACATTCTTCAAATGAGTCTCTAACCACACTGAAATCATCCATAAAGACTTCGAGGAAGTCCTCCACCATGTCCGTAAATATAGCCACCATGCACCGCTAAAATGTAGCGGGTGCATTACACAATCTGAACGACATCCTAGAGAATGCAAAGGTCCTATACGGGCATGTGAAGGTGGTTTTCTCTTGATCGTCTGGGGATATAAGAATATGATTGTAACCTGAGTTCCCATCCAAGAAACAATAGAAGGCCCGTCTGGTAAGTCTGTCTAACATCTGGTCATGAAATGGCAATGGAAAATGATCCTTTCGGGTCACCTTGTTCATCTTTCTGTAGTCCATGCATACCCTCCATCCAGTCACGGTCCGAGTAGGGATCAACACATTCTTCTCATTTTTCACCACGGTCATACCCCCTTTTTCAGCACACACTGCACCAGTGAAGTTCATGCGCTGTCTGAGATTGGATAGATAACCCTTGCATCAAGCCATTTGATAATCTCCTTTTTGATCACCTCTTGCATAGCCTCATTCAACCTCCGTTGATGTTCCACAGACGGTTTTGCATCATCCTCAAGTATAATCTTATGCTTGCAAAAGGAGGAGCTTATGCCCCGAATATCATCTAAGGTCCATCCAATTGCTTTCTTTCTTCTTTGAAGTACTTCAAGAGTGACGTTTACCTGCACTTTGGTTAAGCAAGTAGAAAGAATAATAGGTAATGTAGAAGCAATTCATACCTGAGGTGTGATGGAAGAGGCTTCAACTCCAATGTGGGTGGCTCCTAGATCGAGGTCTTTGTCGGAGAAGTCTTCCAATTTTCCAAGTCCAAGGATAGATTACGGGGACCATAAGAGTAGGAACCATTCCTTGCAAGGCATTAGAACATTCAACCAAGCCATCCCTCACATCATCCTCATGGTTCAATAAAACAGCTTCCATGGGATCTTCCACGTTGATCATTGCACTTGTATCATCAATTATCACTTCTGTCACAAGATTGACAAAAGAGCACACCTCGGTACTATTTGGTTGCCGCATTGATTTGCACACGTGGAAGACAACATTTTCATCACCCACCCGGAATGTGATCTCACCAACTCCCACATCTACCAAAGCCTTCCCTATTACTAGGGAAGGCCTTCCCAAGATAATCGGCACCTCATAGTCGACTTCACAGTCGAGAATCAAAAAGTCAGCAGGCAAGATAAACATGTCGACCCGTACAAGAACATCATCAATAATACCAAGGGGTCGCTTTATTGTTCTATCCGCCATTTGAAGTCTCATTGAAGTCGCTCGCGGTTGGCCATTACCTAAAGTTTTGAATATGGAGTAAGGCATCAAATAGAAATTTTCACCCAAATCACATAATGCCTTTGCAAAATCCGCACTCCCGATGGTACAAGGGATAGTGAATACGCCGGGATCTTTTAGTTTTGGAGACATCGAATGTAAAATGGCACTAACTTGGTGAGTCATTTTGATGGTCTCACATTCCATAGTTCTCTTTTTAGTCACAAAGTCTTTCATAAACTTGGCGTATCCCGGCATTTTCTCAAGAGCTTCCGATAATGGCACATCGATTGACAAGCTCTTCATCATCTCTATGAACTTTTTGAATTGATTTTCACTCTTTTTCTTTGCAAGTATTTGAGGATACGACAGAGGAGGCCTTGGCAAAAGAGCCTTGTCTTTTGAACTACCGGCTCCGGTATGTCTATCACGTGTTCCCTAGAAGGGTTCACGTCATTTTGCGTCTCCTCCTCGTTGTCATTGATACCAATCCTCACTTCACCATTCAATTGCTCTTCACTCACTTGATCATCAACTATAGGAACATCATCATTTTGTATTTCATCATCATCAGACACAACTCTCTTTTGCTTGGAGGTACTTGCTTCACCACCTCTACCACTCCTTGTGGTCACCGTCATTGCATGCCCGGTATTTTTATTGTTCCCACCCTTTGGGTTTACTACCGTGTCACTAAGTAGTGCCCCCTTAGGGAGAGTGTTAAATGCTGGCGAAATTTTTGGCTCATTTGGACCTCAATATTGCGGATGGAGGTAGTGTGGGAGGCAATTTGAGCATCAAAATCGACGGTCCTAACCATCATCTGTTTGAACATATTCTTGATCCGTCCCATACCATTGCTTGACAAAATTTGACCATGGGATTGATATGAAGGTAGATTGTTGGGTTGTTGATACATCGGGGGCCTTTGAAAGCCCGACCCCCGATTACCATTTCCACCCCAATTGTTATTGCCATTTCCATTCCAATTGTTGTTGCCACCCCAATTCTGATTATTGTTCCCCCAGTTGTTTGAGTTATTGTTGTTATTCCAGTTTCCTTGCCCTTGATTGTTCCAGTTCTGATTATTCCCTTGATATCTCTATTGTTGATTTGGATCATTGCTCCGCTTTCCTTGATAGTTTTTTGCATACATCACATCCTCACTTTGGTCATCATATGAATCATCATTGTTGTAGCCAATTCCACTTTGTTCATTTTGATCATTATTGCTTTGAATTTGTTGGCCACGTTGTCTTCTCCTATTGACCATTAGATTGATCCCTTCCATTGCATGTACTTGCTTTAGTACTTGGATTTACTGAAGTTGTGCTTTGGCAAGTTGGTTCATAGCTGTTGTTAACTCATCTATGGCTTGTCCATGGTCTTGGAGTTCATTATGAAGATTGATCACACTCGGGTCACCTTGAGGAACGTTTGCCCGACTTTGCCACGCTGAAGAAGTGTCAACCATTTCATGAAGAATATCACAGGCTTCTGTATATGTCAGCTTCATAAAATCCCCCCCCCCCAACTAACTGGTTCACCACACATCGATTGGTCGTGTTTATACTCTGGTAAAATGTATGTTAATCATAGCTTCTATCATGTCATTATTGGGGAATTCCTTGACCATATTTCTATATCTCTCCCAAATATCATGAAGGGGCTCATTGGGTTCCTGTTTGAATGTTAAGATTTCATCCCTTAAAGCTGCCATATGTCCGGGTGAGGAAAACATGGCAATAAACTTGTCCGCCAACTCATCCCACATAGTAATGGAATGTTTGGGGAGTCTTTCAAGCCAATCCAATGCCTTCCCTCTAAGAGAAAAAAGGAATAGTCGTAGTCTCAATGCATCCTTCGATACGTTTGTCTGTTTGCTTCCCCAATAGGTATCCACGAATCCCTTGAGATGTTTATAAGCATTCTGATGGAGAGAATCTGTGAAATATCATCGCTGCTCCAATAAGGTCAACATCACATTTGTAATTTGGAAATTGCCCACCTAGATTAGGGGTGGGACAATAGCGCTAGCATATCCTTCATTTGGAAGCACCCGAGAAGCTGCTCTTGGAGGAGGTGGGGGAGGGTCTGGAATATTATCATTGGCTCGGTGGCCTCTTCTTTGATCTTGAGGCACCAAATGAGACTCATCATCACCATTATCGTCTATCTCCTCCCCCGGAAGAACATTTCCAAGAGGATCAACCATTTGTACCTAAAGCGATTAAAACACACAAGTTAGTAAAATAGAAGGAAAGAAAAACAATATACACAACTAGTCAAATAGATAGCCAAAACCGTTTAACTCCCCGACAACGGCACCAAAACGGTGATCGGCTCCAACCCTGCACCACTATACAATGGCGAGGAGGGGTCGATGTAGCTTTTACCCGAGAGGTCGGGATCGATATCCACTGAGAGTTATAAGATGGGAATTGGGTTCATATCCGACCTAGCTATGTAGTTTGTGTTTAATTACACCTCTAGTCATAAGGGGGTTTGATTCTATTCTAGTTGTATTGCTATCAATTACTAAGGAGAAGCTAAGTATAATGTTCTTGTAAGGGTTTTCTCAATTGATAAAAGGCACTAGGGAAGCGACTTACGCCTAGGCGAGTATCTAATAGGATCTAGAATTTAGGACAAACTTGTTGTATCTGGGATTGTGATATAACCTCACACTCAATTACTCACCCTATACCTCTCGGTAGTTTGGGTGACTTTGACCGAATTGGCTTTTTCAAGCCTAATTGGGTGTTCAAACAGTGCAAGTGAAATTGTCTCAAGTAGGGTATTACTATCTCTAGGTTTAACACTTTAATTGGGGCTATCAATCTCTTGAATTCACTCCAATTTCTTGTTAGCCTATTTTACCTAGACTTGCGCCCTCTTTCTCAAGAAGAGCTTTAGTAAAAAAGGCATGAATTAGTGTTTGCAACCACCAATTCAACAGGTAAAGCATGAAACAAGCTAAATATCACTAACTCATAAACAAATAATCCCTAAGATTAAATACCCATTAGATACCCACACTAGGGTTGGTTCACAACCCTAGCTAATGGGTCTACTCATAATCAAGGTAAAAATCAAATATGGAGATGAATTATAAGTCATAAAAAGTAATTACAAGAACAAAATCTAAAGTTATAAGCTAAAGCTACTCTAAGAGGAAAAGTGTTGTTGTTCACGAGCTCCCTAATATAAAAGATGACCTAAAAATGTGAAAAAGAACTATTTATACACAGCTGAAATTACTGGAAAAAACTGTCCCTACGGAGGTTCTGCTGTCAGCGAAATAATGGGTGCCTCAGCGAATGGACTTTCCCAGCCGCGCAATAACGAGCCCGGACCGCGTTTCTTTTAATTTGGACTTTGCCTGGGCTGGATAGCGTAAAAGCTACCGCATCCGCGTGATCTTTACTCGCGGCCACGTAAAATATTCGCGGACCGTGTTCCTTCATTTTGGCTCTGTTGCAGACTCTCTGAACATTGATTTCTCTCCTAGCGGACTTCTTACCGCCTCAACGTTTAGGAGGCTTAGTGGCGACGTAAAATGGATGCTGACCGCGTTCAATTCTTGGCCCAAGGTTGCCAGTTCTCTGATTCTCAACTTCCGCTCTCAACGCAATTAAGCTCGCGGCTGTGCCAATGGTTTCGCGGCCGCGCTTTTATGATGTGGTCAGTGGTCCATACTGAGTCCAATTTTATCTCTCTGAACCTTACTTTCGCGGCAACCCTCAATAATCAGCCTCAGCGGAAGAGCTTACGCTGTAGCATAAAAGAGGCGCTGACAGCGCTCCAGCATAGTTTAGGACTTGTGCAAGTTTGGCTCCTGTATGAGTTCGTTTTGGCCTCTTTGCCTCATTTTGACCAAAACATGCAAATAAAAACCTTGAGGTAGTTTTCGGGAATACCTTAATGAATTTTTGCCCCAAAACCTAAGCAAAAGAGAGTAAATAGTAGGTTAAAATCCCTAGTTATCAATGATTAGTAAAAACCTCACAATGAACCCCATACAAATAATGACCCCAAATCTTCAAGGCGTGAACAATGGCTACTAACTCAAGGTCATGCACCGGATAATTCTTCTCATGGGTCTTCAACCGGCGCGAGGCGTAGGCAATCACCCTACCCTCTTGCATCAAGACACACCCAATGCCTATCCTCGAGGCATCACAATACACGATATAAGAACCTAAAGTTGATGGCAAAACTAACATGTGGGTTGTGGTCAAAGCAGCCTAGAGCTTCTGAAAGCTCTCCTCACACTCGTTCGACCACCTGAACGGAGCCCCCTTTTGGGTCAATTTGGTCAAGGGTGAAGCAATAGAAGAAAACCCCTCCAAAAAGCGACGGTAATAGCCCACCAAACCAAGGAAGCTCCTAATCTCTATAGCTGAGGACGGTCTGGGCCAACTCTGCACCGCCTCTATCTTCTTCGGATCTACCTGAATACCCTCACTGGACACCGCGTGCCCAAAGAAAGCTACTGAGCCAAGCCAAAACTCACACTTGGGGAATTTTGCATAAAGCTTCTCCTCCCTCAATCTCTACAATACAACCCTCAGATGTTGAGCATGCTCCTCCTGGCTACGAGAGTACACCATGATGTCATCAATGAACACAATAACAAAGGAATCCAAATATGGCTGAAATACAATGTTCATCAAATGCATGAACGCTGTTGTGGCATTGGTCAGCCCAAAAGACATCACCAAGAACTCAGAATGGCCATAACGGGTCCTGAAAGTCGTCTTAGGAATATCTGCATCCCGAATCTTGGGATAACCAGATCTCAAGTCAATCTTAGAGAACACCCTGGCTCCCTGAAGCTGGTCAAATAAAGCATCGATATGAGGAAAATGAAATTTATTCTTGACGGTAACCTTGTTCAACTGCCTGTAGTCAATACACATTCTCATGGAACCATCCTTCTTCTTCACAAATAACACCGGTGCACCCCAAGGTGACACACTAGGCCGAATAAACCCCTTATCTAGGAGTTCCTGAAGATGCTCTTTCAATTCCTTCAACTCCACCGGTGCCATACGATACTGTGGAATAGAAATAGGCTGAGTGCCTAGCACAAAATCAATACCAAAATCAATATCCCTGTCAGGCGGTATGCCCGACAGGTCTGCAGGGAACACATCCGAAAAATCACGGACCATAGGAACAGAATCAATAATAGGAGTCTCAGCACTAACATCCCTCACAAAAGTCAAATAAGATAGACACCAATTGTCCACCATACGCTGAGCCTTCAGGTATGAAATCACCCTACTAGGCACATAATCAATGGAACCTCTCCACTCAACCCTCGGGAATCCAGGCATCGCTAAGGTCACGGTCTTAGCGTGACAATATAGAACATCTTGACATAGAGATAACCAATCCATGCCCAATATCACATCAAAGTCAACCATGCTGAGCAACAACAGATCCACTCGGGTCTCCAGACCCCCAATAGACACCACACATGACCGATACACATGGTCTACAACAACAGTATCACCCATTGGAGCCGATACATTAACAGATGAAACTATGGACTCACGGGACATATCCAGAAAATGAGCAAAATATGACGAAACATAGGAATATGTGGAACCAGGATCAAATAAGACTGAGGCATCTCGGTGACAAACTAAAACATTACTTGTAATCACAACATCTGAGGCCATATCATCTGGTCTAGATGGGAGTGCATAAAAACTGGCCAGATCTCCACCTGATCGACCTCCCCCACTAGGGCGGCCCCTAGCTGCCTGACCCCCACCCCTAGCTGGCTGGGCGGGTGGTGAAGTGACCAGTGCCGAAACTGATGGATGACTCCTCTATTGGTATGAACCTCCCATAAGACGGGGACAAAACCTCTTGACATGACCGAAATCTCCACACTCAAAGTACCCTCGCTCAACAAATAGCGGTTGGGACTAAAGAGAGCTTCGAGCGCCGGGATATCAACTAGAAGAACCAGGTTAAGACGAACCCTGAACCGATGGTGCACGTGATGAGCTCTGAGCTGGAAGGGCACTGAATGATGAGCGACCCGGATGAGAACTGCGGGAACCATGCCCCGATGATGCACCACTATAAGCTAGGCGAGCTGGCTGAGCAGGCCTAAATGGGCGGCCTCTACTATGCTAAAACTGACCTTTGGAGGGAACACTACCAAAGCTACCAGATCCCCGAGGCCTCTTGGATTCCCTCTCATCTCGCTCTTGGTGACGAATTGACTCAATAATCTCTCGGGCAATATCAACAACCTGCTCAAAAGTAGCACCTGACACCCTCTCTCTGGTCATAAGAATCTGAAGCTGATATGATAGGCCATCCACAAACCTCCTGATCCTCTCTCTCTCTGTGGGAACCAACCAAACAGCATGACGAGCTAGCTCTTAAAATCTGATCTCATACTACGTCACAATCATATCATCCTAACGCAACTGCTCAAACTCCCTGCGCAACTCCTCTATGTGGGAATGTGGTACATACTTCTCTAGGAAGAGAGTGGAAAACTGCTACTAGGTAAGGGGTGGTGCACTAACAAGACTACGCCTCTCATAAACCTCCCACCAAGTAAAAGCAGCTTCCAAAAACTGGAAAATAGTGAACGAGACCCCACTGGTCTCCAATATACCAGTTGTACGAAGAATCCTCTAACACTTGTCCAAGAAACCCTGGGCATCCTCGCCCTCGTCACCACTGAAAGCTGGAGGTTGAAGTCTACGAAACCTCTCCAATCTACATTGCTCGTCATCATGCATGACTGGAATCACATAGTCCTGAGCAGGTGCAACCGGCTGGGCTGGGTGCCCCCGGTGTCTGAAGTCCCTGAAAAAGCTGGTCAGGGGTACAAGCGGCAGGAGTCTAAGTGCCTCCCCCGGCCTGAGAAATAGCGGTTGTAGAAGAAACAGCGACCACCTATGCAGGACTAGTGCACACGGTCAAAATCTGAGCCAAGGTCTTCTGAAGACCCGAAATAACAATAGGCACTACCAATGTTTGGGCTGGTCCCGCTGGAACATCTGCGGCTGGGACCTGGTCTAGAATAACAGGTGGGTCTATGGGTACTGCCCCGACTGCTACGCTGGTTTCACCTCTACCCCTACCATGGCCTCGACCGCGGCCTCGACTCCTCGTGGGTCCCACTGGTTGCTGATCATCCTGCCCGGTAGCATGTGTCCTCACCATCTGTGAGAAAATGAAACAATAGAAGTTTAGTTACCAGAATAAATAGATTTGCACGACAAAAATTCAAGAATGTGAGATTTTTCCTAAGGGTTCTGCAGCCTCTTGATGATAAGTATAGACGTCTCCGTACCGATCCGCAAGACTCTACTAAAACTGTTCATGACTCGTGAGACCTATGTAACCTACGCTCTGATACCAGCTTGTCACGACCCCAAAACTACCCCGGTTGTGATGGCGCATATCGTGGAACTAGGCAAGACACACAATTTCAAATTATTCGATTCTTCATGAAAATCCATTTAATAATAATAATATTCTCCTCACAAAAATTAATAATTTAAAAGTTAAATTCATCCAAAATCCTGAAATAAAGTCCCAACACTGGGTGCCACTAAGTCATGAGCCGACACAACTACAAATTATGAAATATAGAAAGACAACCATTGTCTGAAATAATAAAAATATGCAAAAGGGAAGATAAGGAAGGAGAAGACGAGGTTGCGATCGCCAGGCAGCCACCTCAAAATCTCTGACTGAAACTCCGCACCAAAATAATAAGCAACCGCTACCCGGACCTGAAGTACCTGGATCTGCACACAAGGTGCAGGGGGTAACGTGAGTACACCAACTCAGTAAGTAACGAGCCCAAACTGTGGGCTGAGATGTAGTGACGAACTAAACCTCAACATTTACAACAGAATCAATGTACAAAAATTTAGGCATGCTTTCAAATTAACTAACAGTTCAAAGTGATAAGATAAGTACAGATCCGAACAGTTTAATATATATATATATATAACTCAACGTACTTTACATGCCAATGCATCAACTCTATGAAACGCACAATGTGCTCCCACTCTCACATACTTGTCCACTCAGTATTATATATGGCTCTCATGGCCCAGGGAAGACCCATCCCAGAATATATACACATATGACACTAGTCACTCAGTACTGAGGAAAGCCAATCCATCCCCACAGAGAAGATCCATCTCCAGATACAAACACTCGGAAAAGATCCATGTATAGGGATAATCCATCCCTAAATAACATCACTGCGCTCATTGGGGGTATGTTACAGACTCCAGAGGGGCTCCTACAGCCCAAGCGCTATCACAAGCCCGATCCAGGCGTAAATCAATATAGCATGCTGCGGCGTGCAGCCCAATCCCATAAGTGTCACTCAATATCAGGCTCTCAGCCTCACTCAGTCATCACTTTTTAGTCTCACTCACACGGACTCACACTGCATGAATTAGCCCGAATACACGATATAATATGCTAAACAACAATTACCGAGATTGAGGCATGATATGATATGAAATAATAGGACTGAGTATATAACATAAATGAAACACATGAGGTGATAGCAATAACCAACCACTCGGGTCTCAAAAGCATCAGCGTGAATCCTTAACATAATATCTAACATGATTTCTAGCATGTTTGCATTAATCACATTGACAGAAGCACGGATATCAACAAGAAGGAATCACTAAACTGTGCCATGGAATGAACCAGGTCACCATTCTCACGATGCACGCCCTCACACCCACCATTTGGCATGTGCGTCACCTCAATTCTAATCATATAACATATAGTTCGGGGTTTCAAACCCTCAGAAACCAAGTTTGGAACCGTTACTTATCTCAAACCGGATAAGAATCTACTCCGCGATGCCCTTTCCGCTCAACTCAGCCTCAAATCGCCCTGAATCTATCCAAAATCATAGGTATATCATTAATACATGCTAAAGGAACAAAGCCCACGCGGAAATTATCAAATTAAATCAAAATTCCCGAAATCGGCCAAATCTGACCCCCGGTACCACTCCTCGAAATCCGATAAAAATTAAAAAAACTAGAATCCTTATCCTCTCACGAGTCCATACATACCAAGTTTACCAAAATCTAACTTTGTTTGACCCCTCAATTACCCAAATTTAACTCTCAAGTTCTAAGCCCTAATTCCCCAATTTTCACCCCTAATTTCCACAAATTTCATGATTATTCAACTGAAAACCACCATAGAATTGAGTTTTAGTTTCAAAAACATTATCTCAACGTGTTTCCCCTTGAATCCCTCTTCAAAATCCCTTAAAAGCTCCAATCCCGTCTTTAAAAATGGTGGAAATGGACAAAAATTCGCGAAGGGTTTAATTTATACCTTCTGCCAAGTTACTCCGCATTTACGGTCAATACACCATATTTGTGGTCTCCGCATCTGCGAAAAAATATACTCATCTGCGGAAATGACTTACTCAGCCCGCTCCGCATCTGCGATCTCCATTGCGCACCTGCGGGCTCGCAGGTACGCTCATCCCCTCGCATCAACGACTAAAGCCCCAGGCTCCCTTCCCCGCACCTGAGACACTTCACTGCACCCGCGATACTCGCACCTGTGGTTCCCAATCCGCAGGTGCGGCCATAGCAGAACAGCAGCACCAGCTACAATTTCTCAAGTTCAAACTCTCCGTTAACCATCTGAACTCAACTCGAGGCCCTCGGGACCTCAACCAATTACACCAATAGGTCTCATATCCCTATACGAACTTAGTCGAACCTTTGGAACACCCAAAACAACATCAAAACACCGAATTAACCCCGAATTCAAGCCTAAGGATTTCTAAACTTTCAAAATATTCCAACGATGCCGAAACCAACCAAACCACGTTCGAATTACCTGAAATTTTGCACACACATCACAAGTGACACTACGAACCTATTCCAACTTCTGGAATTCTATTTCAACCCCGATACCTAATTTTCCACTCCCGAACGGAAATCACCAAATATCCAATTTCGCCAATTCAAGCGTAATTTTACAACGGACTTCCGAATAAAATTCTGCCCACTCCTAAGTCCAAAATCAACTAATGAAGCTATCTGAACCATAAAAATCAAATTCCGATATCGTTTACCCATAAGGCAACTTCCGGTTGACTTTTCCAACTAAATGACCAACTTAAGAGACTAAGTGTCTCATTTCTCTCCAAAATTACTTCGAACTCGAGCCAACCAACCCGACACAATATAATAGAGCTGAACCACATATAATGAAGCAAAAATGGGGGAAACGAGGCTAAAACTCTCGGAACGACATATCGGGTCGTTACAGAATGCTACCACCCTTGCGCCCATCCTTTTCGTTGCATAACTACATATATACTTTTTGATAACTTTATGCTACTTGTGTATAATGATTTCAATGAAGATGCTACATATGAGTTTTGGTGTGGTGATAATCAATTGGTTCTGACACTATATGTGTGGGGTGACAATCGTAGATGTGAAATTGCTTGGACAGAGATTGACAAAATCTTTTTTCCATGTTGGCTTCCTTCAGAAGATAATGATGTGTTGACACATTTTCTTTTGGGGGTATTGGACTTGAATGAGATAAATATTGATGTGTACGATTCCATATATAGTGAGCCATATGAGAAAGGAATGAATCACATTGAAATGTATGCACGCATGATCCCTCACTTGTTAAAGTTCTCACAGTTTGAGAAAAATCACAAGTCTTTTGGAAATGCATTCAACAAATTTGATATTCAGTGGCAAATATAACCACACCAAACTGGATCGTACGTGTTGTCATTTTCTATATAATTTATATGTACATCAGATTTATTTTATTAAAGATATTGTTTAATTGACTCCATATCTTACATTTTTCTAAGCATTGATTATGGTGCATTCCTAATCAAGTATGTGGAGTTGTTGATGATGGGAAAGGATGTGGAGAAATTCCAACCTGAAGACATAATAAACATTAGAAAAGAACTTGCAGCAAATCTTTGGGCACACGGAGAGTGGAAAGAAATTCTGGTTATGATACACCACTAGAAAATGTTGGCGACGACTATGATAGTGAAAATGAAAATTCCTGCCCAAAGGATTTGTAGTTTAGTTGTAAAGAAAGTCAGATGTAGTTGAATTTGGCATAAAATTATTGTAAAGAATCCATATGAATTCTGAAATATCTTGTAAATTGTTCACAAGGCACTTTTATTTTTCTTGCATAGCTGTAACTACCCGATCCGTCGTTACGTATAATCTGCATTATAATTACTGCATTTGAATGGTTATAGATTGATTTTACCGTTATTGATGTGTTAGAGTTGATAGGCTTGAAATCGAAATGGTTGTAGTGAGAGTTTAGCCACTTAGTCTTTAAAAATAGCCTTGAAGTTAGAAAAGTCAACTGAGAGTTGACTTATTGGTAAATGACCTCGGAATACGAATTTTATGGTTCGGATAGCTTCGTTAGGTTATTTGGGACTTAGAAGTGTGTCCGGAATATTTTTGTGATGTCCGGTGTAGAATTAGGTTTGAATTGGCGAAAGTTAGTTTTTGGCGATGTCCAGTCGACAGTGGAAAATAGACTATCGTGGTCGGAATCAAATTCCGACAGTTGGAACAGGCTCCTAATGTCATTTTGGATGTGTCTGCAAAATTTCAGATCAATCGGAGTTGTTTTGAATGGTTTCGGCATCGTTGGTGGATTTTAGAAATATCAAAGTTCTTAAGCTTGAATCCGGTGTGATTTTGGTATTTTGATGTTAATTTTAGTGTTTTGAGAGTGCAACTAAGTTTGAATGATCATATGTGATGTGTTGGTATAGTTGGTTGGGGTCTCGAGGGGCTCGAGATTGATTTCGGGTGATTAACGGACCCATTTGAACTTAAGGAAATATCTGTTTTGCTGGTGTTTTTACAACAAAAATTCATTAAGTGCGATCGCGGAGAGTTAAATTGGGGCAGGTGAAAAATACTTTGTGCGATCGCAGGTGTAGAGATGCGATCGCAGAGTAGAGGGAAATAAAGCAGTGTAATCGCGTAGGTGTGGGTGCGATCGCACAAGGGAATTTGGGCGCGTGGGGCTGTCAGGAAAAATACACTGTGCGATCGCATGAGGGGACCTGCGATCGCGGAGAAGGGAAAAAATTTGTATTGTGCGATCGCGTGTGTTTGACCGCGATCGCGGAGAGTAAATCACTGGGCATATTTAAATAAACCCTTCCGCGACCTAAACCTTTTTTACACCATTTTTGTAAGGACAAAGAGCTCTTGAGACGATTTTTGAAGAGGAAAATCAGTGTTCTTCATAGAGGTAAGTATTTTGATCATTAAAACTTGTTTATGGGTAATTATAGAACATAATACCAGTGTAAAATCCATGAAAATCAGTAGAAAAATTGGGTTTTAGGGCTTGAGATTATGAGACCTTTAGGGGTCGATTTGAGGGGTCAAACGAACTCCGATTTTGGTGTTCTTTATATGTACGGACTCGCGAGAGGACGAAGAACACTTTTGTATAAAAAATTTTGAGTTTTGGAACGCGGGCCCGGGGGTCGGGTTTTGACCAATTTCGGATTTTTGAGCTAAATTTGATATCTTTCGATTGGAATTCGTTCCTTAAGCATATATTGATGATAACAATCTGAACTTGGTAGATTTGGAGCCTTCGGAGGTTGATTCGAGAGGTAAGCGCATTGAGGAATAGTTTCCGGGCTAGTTTTGAGGTAAGTAATATATGTAAATCCTGTCCTGAGGGTATGAAACCCCGGACTATGCACCCTTTCACGGGTTTTGAAACGCAAAAGTAGAAACTTTGGAGATATATTCCTTACTTAGGCGACTATTGAGTTGCGAAACGGCTTTTAAAGCTTATTTCCAATAGTACTATATATACTTGATATGACTTGGGCTGTAAGTCATGTTTGGGGCCTAGTGCCGATCTGTTTACCCCTTGGGGGATGTTTTCACTTTTTGCCTCACTGATATGTTATGATTTTTCATTCAGTCTTTTCTGTGAAATTGTTTTGACACTCAGAGTATTTTGATACTACTTCTTGAAAATGAAATACTGTTTTTGGATCGAGAACCCGGTATATTTATGGCTTGAAGGGCAAATTGAGAGTGTCTGACTGAGTGAGGTTGATGGCCTATATTGTGAGGATGTTATGATATGAGTGAGGCTGCTGGCCTATATTGTGAGGATGATATGATATGAGTGAGGTTGCGGGCCTATATTGTGTGTGATTTATGCCATGTTGTGGCTTATTATAGCGCTTGGGCTGTAGGAGCCCCTCCGGAGTCTGTACACACCCCTAGTGAGCGCAGGTACCTAATGAGTGATGCCCGCGGGGATTATGCAGAGTGATTGTGAGGTTTCCTGATGGGAAGAGTGATTGTGAGGTTGCCTGATGGGCAGAGTGATTGTGAGGTTGCATGATGGGCTAATACGGAAAGATATTGTTACAAGAAATAATTATGGCCCGAGGGGTAGTTTTATGAAGATTTTTACTGAGTTTTCAAACTATGATTTACTTCGTTTTCAATCTGGTTTTTACTGAGATATTCTGATATTACACTTGGTTCAAAGGATTTCTGGAAACTGATTTTGAACTTATGTATTTGATGAATACTACCTTGTGACTTGATGTTTTACTGGCTTTTGTAAAATTGTGTATCTGTACTGTGTGTTTTATATTTCTCAGACTGTGATTTATTTTCATTACTACTGAGTTGGGGTACTCATAAAGACTCCATGTGCTTCTGTGCACAGATCCAGGTGACGGTCCGGAGCAGTAGCTGTCTTTGCTCGTAGCAGCAGTTCACGGGATTTTGAGGTAGCTGTCCAGCGTCCACATCTTCTCCATTTCCCTTCCTTATTTTGTTTTAGTACTTCATTCCTAGACTATATTGAGATATTAGTAGAGTTTATTTTATACATAGATGCTTATGACCATGTTGACTCCAGTCTTGGGAGGTTTTGTTAGACTATTATTGGGGCGCTAAAACTTAAATGAATTATTCTTTTGCTACGTTGCTATTTTTATTGAACTTTGCCTTATTATAAATCGAACAAATGCGTAGTGATGTGAGGGTTGACTAGCCTAGTTCCACGATAGGCGCCATCACGCCTGTTAGGATTTGGGGTCGTGACAATAGCATATTTTTTTGTCACAGCTATGCCAAATGACAATTTCAGCAGTAATATGAAGGCATCATGTTATTAATTTTTTTCTATCTGTTAACTTTTGATTTGTCCGTTTGCAACTCCTAAATTAAGTGTATTGAGCTTGTAAGTCTAAGTTCAGGACCAAGTGTCCTTAACTTTTGAACTTGTAACTTTAAGTTCAGGACTACTTGTCCTTAACTTTTGAATTTGGAATTGTAAGTTCAAAACCAAGTGTCCTTAACTTTTGAACTTGTAACTGTAAGTTAAGAACTGCTTATCCTTAATTTTTTAATTTGCAACTCTAATTCCAGGACCAACTATCCTAAATTTTTGAACTTCCACTCTAAGTTCAAGACCAATTATCATTAACTTTTTAGCTTGTTAGTCTAAGTTACGGACCAAGTGTCCTTAACTTTTGAACTTGTAACTGTAAGTTAAGGACTACCAGTCCTTAATTTTTGAAATTGCAACTCTAACTCCAGGACAAACTGTCCTTAATTTTTGAACTTCCACTCTAAGTTCAAGACCAATTGTCCTTAACTTTTTATCTTGTTAGTCTAAGTTAAGGACTAAGTGTCCATTAAATTATGAGCTTGTAAGTCGAAGTACAAGACTAAGTGTTCTTAACTTTTGAACTTATAACTGTAAGTTTAGGACTATTTTCATGAAATGCCCTGAACTTCTAGAAATCTAGACAATAATCCAAGATTTTCAGAAGTTAAGGACATTTTAGAAATTTATGTCCCTAATATTAGATTCATAATTGAAATTTTCAAGACTTTCAGAAATTTATGTCCTTAAGTTTTACTTGTACCAATCTGATTTTAAAAATAAAGATGTAGTAAGCTGCAAGCGTCAAATTCTATAAAGAAAAGGACTTTCTTGTTTACTTACAGCAAGAGTAAAATCCCATAAACAATAATTTGTCCGACAAAGGTAAATTGAACTCCCAAAAAAAAGAAAAAGAAACAAAGAGAACGTAAGCGCAAAGAAACTTTGAAAATTCAGGACATCTTTTATATAAACATCTGCTCAAATAAAAACAATCTAAATGAATCCAATTTATAGCAAAAACTTAAAAGAGTAGATAAACATAAGTGGATATATCTATTATTCTCTATGCTTCCTTGAAAATGGATGGATTGCCAGAGAATATATACAAGATGTTCTATTATGACCAATTCTTCTGCAACAACCACATTTGAATGTTATTTTTGATGACTCTGTAGCTGGAATATGCCTTTTCTTCTGCCTTCTACCTGGCGCCACTTTGAAATCTGGAGGTTTAATAATTTGTGACTTACCACTCTCTGGTACAATCCAAGAATCAGGATTTATTTGTGTTTCATATGTTTTCAGCCAAGATTCCTTTAAGTACCAGTGCGAGCAGAAATTGAACTTCTTGATGTTTCTCTTCTCGATAGCTGCAAGCATGTATACACGGTAATTTATCAAATTGAAACTGAAAACAATCACATGTTCTTTTGTTTAAGTCCACCAAGAAAGTAATTCTTTCTTCCTCAACTCTAGAACGCCGTGAATCAACAGGGAAGGCCTTCAATGTTGAAAAATTATAAGTTAGTACATTATGTTAAATTATCATTAAAATAATAAGCTAAACAAAGAACATAGTACTTACATTTAAAGTAAAAGCTAAATTTATCTTTTTCTTCAATTCCTCTTCTACCCAACAAGAAACGTCATAAAAAGTTCCTTCTGCTTCATTTCTTCTTTCATAAAACCAACGTTGTAGCTTCACTTGGATGAAATCCATCATTCTTAATGTATGCAGCTCCCTTTCTTATAATAGAACATAATTCATTGACTCAACTATATTTTTTGTGAGCATGTCATATCTTCGTTGTGGACTACAAGAACGTGTCCACCTTTCTGGTGGTTCTTCCATCAAGTAGTCAAAAGTCTTCATATCAACTTTTTGCTATATCTGACATGTATAGATCAAATTCTTTGCGCCTGTATACTCTTGCAGCACTTTGGAAAAGTTTTATGACCTCACTTTTCACTTTCCTTCACTCTAGGTTCTGCTCCAAATGATAGATACAAATCCCATGGTGGCTTTCAGGATATACCTTTGCAATGCCATGTGCAATATATTGATGCATGTCTGATAAAAAAATTAAATTGTCACGGCTCCCAATTGCATTGCGAAGCTCACTAAAGTACCACTCATAGGAATTGTTATTTTCAGATTCTGCAATTCCAAAGGCTAGTGAGAATATTTGGTTATTTGCATCCTTTGAAACTGAAATCACTAAATCACCACAAAATTTTGACTCCAAAGAAGTTGCATCAACATCAATCAGTGGTCTACAATGATTCCAACCAACTATTGATGATCCATATACATAAAAACATATAAAGAAACCTGAAATACAGTATAACAGAAGGTTAAAAATACAGGACACCAAATTACGGACAAGTAGTCCTTAACTTAGAGTAACAAGTTAAAAAGTTAAGGACAGATAGTCCTGAACTTAGAGTTACAAGCACAAAAATTAAGGACAGGTAGTCCTTAACTTAGAGTTACAAGCACAGAAATTAAGGACAAGTAGTCCTTAACTTAGAGATCCAAGTTCATAAACTAAGGACAGGTAGTCCTGAACTTAGAGTTACAAGTTAAAAAGTTAAGGACAGGAAGTCCTGAACTTAGATTTTCAAGTTCAAAAAATAAGGGCATGTAGTCCTGAACTTAGAGTTTCAAGTTCAAAAAATAAGGACATGTAGTCCTGAACTTAGAGTTCCAAGTTCAAAAAATAAGGACATATAGTCCTAAACTTAGAGTTAAAATTTAAAAAATTAAGGACAGGTGGTCCTAAAGTTCAAGTTACAAGCTCACAAATTAAGGACACTTGGTCCTTAACTTAGAGTTACAAGCACAGAAATTAAGGACAGATAGTCTTGAACTTCGAGTTCCAAGTTCAAAAGTTAAGGACACCATATCCTTAATTTTGAGTTTGTAACTCTAAGTTAAAGACACCATGTCCTTAATTTTTTCACTGCATGCATCAAAGTTAAGGACACCATGTCCTTAACTTTTTCACTGCACACATCAAAGTTAAGGACACCATAACCTTAACTTTTTCACTGCACACATCAAAGTTAAGGACACCATGTCCTTAACTTTCTCACTGCACACATCAAATTTAAGGACACCATGTCCTTAACTTTTTCACTGCACACATCAAAGTTAAGGACACCATGTCCTTAACTTTCTCACTGCACACATCAAATTTAAGGACACCATGTCCTTAACTTTCTTGCTGCACTTATCAAATTTATGGACACCATGTCCTAAAGTTGATAAAACAGACTAATAAACTCTTTTTGATTGTTTACATGTTGTTGTCGTCTATCTTTATGTTAGTATATGTTTCGGGTTTTTTACTTTTCATCATATACAAGTATGAAGATAATAATTCATAATTCTCTTCAGTAGTTCCTCTTATTAAAGCTGAAGCACGTTGAATAGCACGCCACACCTTGTGATAACCAATGTCTAGTCCATGCAATTTTTGTATTTCTGCCATGACAAAAGCTGGTGTAACTTCAAACCTTGGGTCTCGAAGATTGTTAATAATATAATCACTAATCAACTTTGAAGTTACATGCCTTTGATCAGCTTTCATAGTGTTAACTGAGATGTCATGATTTTTTTCAATCTTTACTATCTTGAACAGTGTTGAATCTTTAATTCTGAAAGCACACATACACCACCCACACCTATCATCATTGCATTTCAACGAATATCTTGTTGAGCTTGATCTAACAACCTTGAATTCAAAATGCCCTTTAATTGCTATATTAGGAAACAGTTAATTATAATCTTCTTTTTGTCAAATATTAATCTCACTTTTATTTCATCCAACGAAACATTTTCTCTTAATATCGTAGTTGGGGATTCTTTTTGTTTCGAATTTGAGATTCGTCTAGTTAGTTGAGTAGAGGTTTTTTCAGCAACTTCTTCTATTACGGTGCACTCTCTAAGACTTGAATACCCAAAGCTTGTTCGTTGTCAATCTCTATAATGCTTTGTCCTTCCACTTGAATAGAATCAAATGTTTGAAGCACCTCTTCAGTTATTGGTTGAGCTTTAACCATATCTATAGACATTATCTGTTAGCATTTGTCTTGATTGTCATGTTGAGTTTCTCTATTGACATGTTCAAAGGTGCTTGTAGAACCAAAAACTCTTTCCGAAACATCAACAATGAAACGACAACCATTGAAGAGTGAATGACTTTTTTAGTAACTCTATACATGTGTGAAGATCGAAATCTTTGGATACAAGCATTCCCTTATTTTTTCCCCAGGTTGATATCAAACCATATCATTGCTTCAAACTTGTCTCTATCCAATTCAATAACTTCAAAGACCTGTTTCATGAAATCTTCAAATCGAATTGCCTCAAGTACGAGAACAAGCTTTGTTTGATGATCAAGATACTTATAGTCTGCAGTCCATCTACCACTAAAAGCAACTATAATACATATTGTTTCCATCCTACAAGTCAAGAGAATGGGAAATTCGGGACATATTTATACAGCAATCGTGAAGTTAAGGACACGATGTCCTAAAATTTATCAATACAACTTGCAAAACACAGGACACTACGTCCCTAATATTTAGAACAATCATGAAGTTAAGGCACTCTATGTCCTGAATATTTACACAGTAGTCATGAAGTTAAGGACATTATGTCCTTAATATTTATAACAACAACAAAAAAGTTAAGGACATCGTGTCCTTAACTTTTTCAATACAATTTGCAAATACATGACACTATGTACTTAATATTCAGAACAACAACAAAAAAGTTAAGGACATCGTGTCCTTAACTTTTTCAATAAAATTTGCAAAAACAGGACACTATGTCCTTAATATTCAGAACAACAACAAAAAAGTTAAGGACATCGCGTCCTTAACTTTTTCAATCCAATTTTCAAATAGAGGACACTATGTCCTTAAATTTTTCAATACAATTTGCAAAAACAGGACACTATGTCCTTAATATTCAGAACAATAGCAAAAAAGTTAAGGATATCGTGTCCTTAACTTTTTCAATACAATTTTCAAAAATAGGACATTATGTCCTTGATATTCAGAACAACAACAAAAAAGTAAAGGACATCGTGTTCTTAACTTTTTCAATACAATTTGCAAAAATAGGACACTATGTCCTTAATATTCAGAACAACAACAAAAAAGTTGAGGACATCGTGTCCTTAACTTTTTCAATACAATTTGCAAATAGAGGACACTATGTCCATAATATTCAGAACAACAACAGTAATGTCAAGGACACCAAATCCTTAACATTATGTCCTCAATATTTATAGAATAATCATAGATTTAAGGACGCGATGACCTAACGTTATCAATCCAGAAAAGCAAAAAAAAAAAAATCAAATTCCTAGTAACAAAATAAAAATCCACACAAACACACAAAAGCATAAAGAGATATCTCAAACATTAGAACTTACTGTAATTTTATGGTGAACTTTGGACGAGAAAGTTGAATTCTCTAGTTTGATATTGGAAGAGAAGTTTCTGCAATTTTGGACGATCACCGCCTCTGCAGGTTAGTTACATAAGTTTGAGATGCTGCTGCTGATAGTTAATAAGGAGTGTAGGTATAAGCCAAATCCTTATAACAAAAGGATTTTTTTGTCCAGGCGAGTAAAAATTTATTAAAGCAATGGCTAAAGACTAAAGACATTTAAAACAATAATTTAAAAATAAAGACATGTTATTAATAGCTATATGTGCCATCCGAAAGACGTGGACTATCAATGCGGTAGCACAACATAAACAACGAACTTTCTAAGCTCTAATAGAGGAATAATAGACAAATATAAGGATGAAAATCATTTTCCACCTTTAAATTTGTAATCAAGAACAAGAATTAATAATATAGAGGCAAAATTTCTATGGTCGATCGGAGAAAAGATGCCGACCAGCAACAACTCTTGTTTGTCACTTGTTGAAACTATATTTTGGACACATATATTTATTTTCCACGGCTCTTGGTAAATCGATTAAATCATAAAAAATTTGTATTAGTCTAACTTTATTTTCTCAGTAAGATCCTTCTATCCTTAGTTAGAGGCCTCGGATCGAGCTTTGCACATGCAAAATTCTCGAGAGGAAGCATTTTTTCCCCTTTAATATGCCTTATGCAGCGTAAATTCGGATTAATCAGGCAAATTTATTTTAAAATAAGTTAATATAGTTATAGTTAAGTAGAAACAAAAAAATAAATCCTATTTTTGAAAATGTATGAAAATCTTAACCCAAAAAGAATCACCCATGATGTAAAGATTGTAGTATTGGCATTCCTAGAGCTAGAACACATCACCAATAGTTTGCTGATCCAAAACATCGAGAATCAATGACGAAAAAATTAAAATAAATTGATCCATTAGATGGTTAAAGTGGACAGCATTATGATTTTAAAAATAAATATTGATATTATTTCTAAAGCAGAAGAAGACAAAGTAGAGAATCTAATAAATCACCTCCTAATTCTGCAAATCTTGTCTTGTTTATTTATAGTCCAAAAAATGTTAAAAATTCCATAAAACTATTTCATGATTTTCTTGAATTCTCATAATCAAGTAATCCTATATCCTTCAAGTTGTCTTATTTGTCTTCGGTGTATTCCAATTAGCTTAAGCCTTTCACATCCTATATATATATCTGCATTTCTACACTAGACATAGCAAAAAACTCAGTTCTTTTTAGTCTCTCCCATCCTTAGTAGAAGAAGAAAAAAAGAAAAGGAAGCCATGATTTCTTACCTATTAGCTTTGCTATTTCTTCCTCTATCTCTCATTTTCATCTTCTTCCTCCGTAAACGCGATTCGAATAGAGAAAAACTTCCACCAGGAACATCTGGATGGCCATTGTTAGGAGAAAATATGGACTTTGCCTTATTAGGTCCTGAGAAATTCATCAAAAATAGAATGGAAAAGTACTCACCTCAAGTGTTCCAAACATCAATAATGGGAGAGAAAATGGCTGTGTTTTGTGGTGCACAAGGGAATAAGTTCTTATTCTCAAATGAGAACAAACTTCTCACATCCTGGTGGCCACAATCCATGAAAAGGGCATTGCTTTTCCCTGAATTTGCTGAGAGTTCATTGAAAGAAGTATCTGCCTTACAACGTGGCTTTCTACACGATATTCTCAAGCCTGAGGCACTAAAACAATACATTCCAGTTATGGATTCAATGGCTCGAGAACATGTAGATGAAAACTGGATTACTAATAATGGAGTAGTCAAGGTTTTTCCATTGTCAAAAAAGTACACATTTGATTTGGCGTGTCGATTGTTTATGAATTTGGTAAATCCTGAGGAAATAAAGAGGTTGGCTGATCCTTTCACTCTTGTTACAAATGGAATATTTTCTATGCCTATTGATTTGCCAGGAACAGCTTATAATCGCGCTATCAAAGGAGGGAAAATGGTAAGGGATGAACTCATGAGAATCATTACACAGAGGAGAAAGGAATTACAAATGGAGAATAAGGAGACAATAGCAGGAAGCAGAGACTTGTTGTCAAAAATGTTGCTTTTTACTGATGAAAATGGACGGTTTATGAGTGAAATGGAGATCTCCAACAATATAATAGGAATGCTAGTGGCAAGCTTTGAGACTACTAGTAGTGCTGTCACCAGTGTTTTGAAGTATCTGGCTGAACTTCCCCACGTCTATGATCAAGTTTACAAAGGTAAATTAAACATGTCTTGGAATATGAAAATCTTAATGTTATATACTTAAATTCATAAATAGGTTTAGTACTTAAATTGGTTGACAAATCTAACAACCTCTTTGACCAAGCTTCTCCCGGGCCTAAAACACAAACTATTTTTTCCCCGTAGTTGAAGTGTTTGGCCAAAGCTTTTAGAAGGAAAAAAACGTTTTTGAGTAGAAGCAAAAACAGTTTTAGAGAAGCAGAAAAAAGTAACTTCTCCACGAAATCACTTTTTAAAATAATACTTTTGAGAAAAAATATGCTTAAAAAGCACGTTATAAAAGCTTGGCCGAACACTAATTGCTGCTTAGAAATGCTTTTCAAAAGTACTTATGAGAAAAATGACTTCTCAAAATAAATTGATGTTAGAAGCTCGGCCAGACGTCAAATATATTCACATGACAAATGGTTGTTTGATGACAGAACAAATGGCAATTGCAAAGTTGAAAGGAGAAGACGAGTTGCTAACATGGGAGGACATTGAGAAGATGAAGTATTCTTGGAATGTAGCTCGTGAATCACTAAGGCTAACTCCACCAGCTCAAGGAGCTTTTAGAGAAACAATCACTGATTGTACATATGCAGGTTTTACCATTCCAAAAGGGTGGAAGGTACAGAATTAAATAGTAGTGTATATCATTTTGTTACAAGCTATATGTGGTATATATGAAATTGACATGTTTTTATTCAAAATATACAGACATTTTGGTCAGTGCACTCTACACATAAGAATTCGAAATACTTCTCTGATCCTGAAAAGTTTGATCCAACGAGGTTTGAGGGAAGTGGACCTGCACCCTACACGTTTATACCCTTCGGGGGAGGACCTCGGATGTGCCCTGGAAAAGAGTATGCTCGATTGGAAGTACTAGTGTTTATGCACAATGTGGTGAAAAGGTTTAAACTTGAAATGGTTATTCCAGATGAGAAGATTGTGTTCCATGCTTCTCCTGTGCCAAAGCATGGCCTTCCTGTTCGCCTTCTACCTCATGGAAATTAACTGAATTTAATTTCATCTCAGAAAGTGAATCATGTTCTTGTTTTAATTAGTTTGAGAAAAATTAAGATCTGGCAATCATTTCATATAAATCCTGAATAATTGTAATACTAGTATGATAATTAGTTGTTGCATTTAAATTACGGGGATATGCTTATCTTTTGTTACCAATTTATATTAAGATTGAGTGAAAATATCAGTTTGAGACTCCTTGGAGTCAATTTGAATTTAGTCAGACTACAACACAAATACCCGATGAAAAACACGAAAAGACGATAAAATACTAGTCATATCACATCTAAATTTAGAAAGGATAGTAGCTACATATTGTTTAAGCAGTCCATTTAACCCTGTTTCAACAATTGATTGATTATTACTTTCCCCCTTCTTCCCCTTCATTTTATCTGACATTGTTGGACCAAATCAAAGTTTTAAAAAGAAATAAATATCTTTAATAGGGTGTTCGGCTAAGCTTATAAGCTGGTCAAACTAGCTAAGTACTTTTTGTCTTATCTACGCGTTTGATAAAGTTAAAAGTGATTATAAGCCAAGTGCTTATAAGTCAAAAAATAAGCCAAAAGGTTGTCACCCCTAACTTATGAATTTTTAGCTTATAAACACTTTAAAGTTTAACCAAGATTTTTATTATTTTATCCTTGTATTGCTTTCTAAGTGTTGTGGTGATAAAGACAATGTTTGTTTCTCTTCAAATATTTTGTCCTATTTAGGTTTATTTTTTACTAAGAAACTTTTGTCAATTTATTAATTATTATAACTTATCATTATATGTCATAAAATAAATTATATTTATCATAAAAATTATCTTATCTAAGCACAGTTGTATTTAAAGTAAAATGACATATATGATATTTTGTATTTGAATTGATCTGGAATCTAAAATTTGGAAGAAACTACGCCCTTATAAGTGTAAGCAATTCTAAGGTCATTTTAACAGAAAACGAACTTATCGGAACTTTTTTTATCAAATACTGCATCAACTTATTATGAATTTCAGTCCTTGTATCCAAACACGTAATTGCTTATTTATTAAGTGAGTTTCACACTTAAAAGTGTTTTTCAGCCCCCTAATACTTATCAACTACTTCAAATGAGCTAATCCAAACGGGCTCTAAGTCATATTTGTGTGAATATGAGGCTTTTGACAAACATGAATTTAAACATAGCATATTTGACTATAAAACTTTATCATTAAATAAAAAGAAAAGATTAAATTAAAATATTTGTAAATTTTAAGAAAAGATTAGTACTATTAAACAGTATGTCTTTTTAAATGGAGCATTTTTTGATCCACCTCTAAAATGCTCCAACTCTTGCAGCAAATGGACGAAAATATGTAAAAACTAACAGCATCCAGCTAAGGAGCATACGATGAAGCTCTCCTCGCTTCTTTCTGTAGTGAAGAGTGGTTTCACTCCCACCGCCCAACACTTGAACCATTTCCTCTTCTTCCTTTCTCGCTCCAAAAAATTCAAACTCATCATTCACTTAGTCCAATCAAACCAATTCAACGCTGACTCCAAGACCCGTAGAATCTTCATACAAGCACTTGCCGAAGAGAACAGATTCGAAGAGGCACTTCAGCACTTGAAATTGAATAGTACTACCCAGGGTTACAAAGACAAACGCCTATTTGATTCTTTAATTCAAGGCCTCTCTAAAACAAACCCCGGAAAGGCGCTTTCTTTACTGCAGGATTGCTCAGGGAAAGATGGTATTTTGCTCTCTTCTTACACCTTTTGTTCGTTGATTCACTCTTTCTGCACTCAGGGAAGGATCAATGAAGCAATTCAAGTGTTAGCGTTAATGACCCATGAGAAAATTAAATACCCATTTGATAATTTTGTGTGCAGTTTTGTGATTCATGGGTTCTTGAGTGTTGGAAAGCCCGAGCTTGCTGTTGAGTTCTTTGAAAATGCTGTGAATTCAGGTTGTTTAAAGCCCAATGTTGTTACTTACACAACACTTGTGAGTGCTTATTGTAGGTTAGGTAGAATTGAGGAGGTTTCTAATTTGGGAATATATGGATTAGAATTAGATGTTGTGTTTTACAGTAATTGGATATATGGGTATTTTAGGGAAGGAGCAATTGAAGAGGCACTAAATAGATATAATGAGATGGTGTGTACTAGGAGAATCGAGTTGGATACAATAGGCTACACAATTCTTATTGATGGGTTCTCAAAGGAGGGACATGTGGAGAAAGCAGTTGGGTTCCTATACATGATGAAAAAACATGGTCTTCAACCTAATTTGGTTACTCTTACAGCACTAGTATTAGGATTCTGCAAGAAGGGGAAAGTGCTTGAGGCGTTTGCTGTATTTAAGATGGTTGAGGATTTGCAGATTGAAGCAGATGAGTTTGTGTATGCAGTATTGATTAATGGTGTGTGCAGGAAGGGTGACGTTGAACGTGCGTTCGAACTGCTAGATGAAATGGAGAAGAAAGGCATAAAACCTAGTGTTGTCACATATAATACTATTATCAATGGATTGTGCAAAGCGGGGAGGATGACTGAGGCTGATGATGTGTCTAAGGGAATCCTCGGAGATGTTATCACATATAGTACGTTGTTACATGGTTATATTCAAGAAGAAAATGTCATGGGAATGCTTGAGACGAAAAAGAGAGTTGAAACAACTGATATTTTTCTCGATGTTACTATGTGCAACTTGCTTATAAAAGCCTTATTTATGATGGGGTTATTTGAGGATGCTCTTGCCATATATAAGAAAATATCAGATTTGGGAATTACTTCCAATTCTGTAACTTACTGTGCCATGATTGACGGTTACTTGAAAGTAGGAATGATAGATGAGGCACTTGAAATATTTGATGAATTTCGGAAGACATCTATACATTCAGCTGCATGTTACAATTGCACCATTCAAGGGCTCTGTAGGAATGGCATGGCGGACATAGCAATTGAAGTATTCGTTGAACTAATTGATCGATGTTTGCCTTTAAGTACAAGGATCTATAAATCATTGATAAAAAAGATCTTTGAAGTTAAGGGTGCTCAGGGAGTTTTAGATTTGTTTCAGAGATTGGAAAGAGTTAAGCATGAAAAATTTGGTTCAATGTGTGAAGATGCTGTTTCTTTCCTGTGCAACAAAGGATTATTAGAGGCTGCAGTCAATCTGCTAATTGTGATCCAAAGTAATGGTTTTGTTCTAAGCAAGAAATCCTACCATCATTTAATGATATCTCTTCTCTATGGTGGCCAAACCTTTTTGACTGGACTTCTTTTGACAACATTCCTAAAAAAGTATGGGATGTTTGAGCATGGGGCAAAGAAGATGCTTGTGTACTTCCTTTGCCTTAAAAATGTAGAAACTGCACTTTGGTTTCTTGCTACAGTGAAAGGCGACACATCTGAGGTGACCTTTCCTGCTGTAGTTTTGCGGACACTGACAAGAGGTGGCCGATATCTGGATGCGTATAACCTTGTTATGGGAGCGAGAGATAAACTACCTCTCATGGATGTGGTTGACTACTCAATTGTTATTGACGGCCTTTGCAAAGGAGGAAATATTGACAGGGCACTAGATCTCTGTAATTTTGCCAAGAATAAGGGAATATCTTTCAATATTGTAACCTATAACTCAGTTATCAATGGGTTGTGTCGTCAAGGGTGCATGGTTGAGGCTTTTCGGTTATTTGATTCTCTAGAAAGGAATGATATTGTTCCTTCAGAAATCACGTATAGTATACTTATTGATGCTTTGTCAAAAGAAGGTCTTTTAGCCGATGCTAGGAGGTTGTTTGAGGAAATGTTCCTGAAGAATCTTAGACCGAGTACTCGTATATACAATACATTAATCGATGGATGCAGCAAGTTAGGTCAAATCCAGGAAACTTTGAAGCTTCTCCTTGATTTACAAGCTAAAGGCCTCACACCAGATGAATTCACTGTCAGTGCAGTACTTAACAGCTATTGTCAGAAGGGTGACATGGAGGAAGCTCTTGGGTTCTTTTCTGAGTTCAAAATGAAAGGCATACTACCTGATTTCTTGGGTTTCATGTACTTGGTGAGAGGCTTATGTGATAAAGGAAGGATGGAAGAATCCCGATGCATTTTGAGAGAGATGCTTCAATCAAAATCCGTCATTGATCTTCTTGGCAGAGTTGAAATCCAAATCGAGACAGAGTCTATTAGAAGTTTTCTTTCTCTATTGTGTGAGCGAGGAAGCATACAAGAGGCAGTTACTATTCTGAATGAAGTGGTATCCATGTTTTTCCCTGCTAGAAGGGGGGGTGGTGCTTGGAATTTATTAGGAAAACTCGAAGAGCCTTATAGTGGGGGAAAGATGGATATAGACTCGAGATCACGTCAGAGTTGGATGCCTGAGAAGGCATCAAACAACCGCCATGACCAAGACACTCAAATAGCCCAGTTGCTCGACTTCAATTCTTACTATTCCTGTATTGCTTTATTGTGTTCAAAAGGGGAATGTGATAAGGCTAATGAAGTGGCTAAAGTTATTACTGGTTTCACATAGAGCGTGATTGTCGTTTCAACAATATTAGCTAGCTTCTTCGTCAATGGTTTGAGAACAAAGAACCATACAAGAGCTATCTTTGGTATGTCTTTTGGTTGTCGAGATATCTAAGTGTGTCATTCATGTTTTATGTGACTCTTCAACTTGGCAAACCCATATATCTATTTCTCACAAACAATTCAAAATGATTTTTTTAACTTTGTAGGTCATAATTCTTTTTTTTAAAACTTTGTTGTGGTAGTTTATTCTATTGTTATTCCGGGTCTTTGCTTAGAAGAATAAATTGATCAATTTTATATTTTTACATATTGAATGCTATTTTAATTTCTATTACTTCTAATTACGCAAGTGCTTCCCTAAGTTGCATTTTTTAATTCTAATGCAAGTATTTGAATTATGAACCAACTCTGAGTTAATGTCCTATGCAGGAGGAAAAAGAATTAAAGTAAGTAAAACTAAGTTGGAAGCTTTTATGAACCTCTGGATTCCTCCTTTACACCAAGAAGAGCAAATTTCAGAGGCTAAAGCTATGTGCTTAAAAACTTTGCACGATGGACTTAGTAGTATTCTTTCTGAAGCAGAAGCTCAGGGGAATTTGGACCTTCTTGCAAAGGCCATTTGAGACTTCATGGCATTTTTATCTGCACTTTTGCAGACTATACATGAAAGAGAAAATGTTTCATTGTCACTCCTCGTGTTATTGCGGAGGTTACTTTTTACTTCTTCATTCTAGTCAATCTATCTATTTCCAAAAATCGTTTATTTTCATTCTGACCGTACCCATGTGTACTGAGTTCTATAAGTATCTGGATTTTCAGGTCGCAAGCTCCATCACGGGAATGCTGTAACAAGGAATGCTCGATTTCTGATTGTTATTCCGGAAATGGATGAAATTTGCAATTCAGAAGACATTTTGATGATTGGGAGATTGAAGATGTTAACCTTTTGCCTCAAAAAGATGAGTTCAGTGGTCATAATAGAAGAAAGGGAGGGCTCAGTACAGTGGACAGCCAGTAGAGATGAGAAGTTCTCTGTTATATCCTGTTATAAAATGTTGCAAGTTCAAGGAGACATAGTAGATGAACAATGTCCAGCTAAAATAATCTGGAAGACCAAAGTGGGTTTGCGATGCATGGTACTTTTCTCGTACTGTCATGTTCTTATGTCCTTTTTTATTTCTTGATTTATTTTAGCAATTTGTAACTATCCTGCTGCATACAATCACCTAATCAGCTATGCAATAGCCAAGGAAAGCTCATTAGTATTACAGGTGACAGGCCTCAAATCATATTAGTTGTAAGTAGTAACATACATTTAGAATGCAACAGGCATTATTGTTTCACTGGCTGCTATTTCATGTTTTTGTTTCCTCATGAACTTAACATGTGAAAGAAGCTATTTTCTTCTGCATTATAACTCCAACCTCTATACTTGCAGCATCTCTGATTGAGTAGTAGAATATTAATCTCTTTGCTGTGGTTAGAAGAGCTCCTCATGAATTCAAAATCGCTTGCTTATAGGTCAGTTTCTTGATCCAGATTTGCCTTTTTTTTTTTCTTAGTAGAAATTTGTAGCATTTTAAGCGAAAGAAGTTTTGCACGTCTGCGTAAGCCATGAGGCTGGGGAGGCTTTCAGACTATTGCATCACCGTATTGATGATTGGCAGTAGATTGAGTGCTTTTGTCTGTTTACTGAAATAAAGACGACTTACTTCTATGTTGAGTTCTATCTTCCGCTTTTTGCTAGCTTAGGGGAGTTATTGTTCGTAATGATTATACAATCTGAGTAAGAGAGAATAGATGGGTATTTAGTGCTGCATAAGAGAGAATAGATGGGTATTTGAATTTTGATGCACGAAAACACACTGTTTAACACGGCAGATTTCCAAATGCACAAAATGTACAAAGTGGGTATTCGATACACTGAGATTTGAATACCATTTAACTGATCTTACTGCTGTTAAAAGGTGGATGAGAAATTGGGTTGTTCGGTATGCCGCTCTTAAAATATGGCTGTGCGGAAACATCAAGATTTGTTCTATGAAATAGATAAACTGCAAGATGGATATAATGGCTAATAAGAGAAAGAAAATCTTTGGAAAACATCTTGTACCATAAAGGCAACAATGGTCCCCCCCC
>ML241659.1:12434-32668 GCA_005239495.1 Nicotiana undulata | reverse complement strand
AAAAAAAAATTTTGAAAAAAACTTTTTTCCCCAAAAGGAGAAACGGCCCCCCCCCCCCCCCCCCCCTCATTTTGTCTCATTTTTCTTTCTGGTTTTCACAGGCTCTCTGGGAATAACAATGTTGCAAATTTTTTAGGGCAAGGAGCATAGCATCTAAATTACCGCCTGTGCAGAAGATGTAATTATTAATTTTTTAGAAATTATCTTATGCATCTAGCTATGGTAACAATTGCAGATAAATAACCTGTCAACTTTAGAATTGCAGGATGTATGTTACCATTCAAAAAAAGAACCTTGAAATTGCAGGATGTAACAGCATTCTTCCCTTCTGATAGGAATCCTATCCCTTCTATGCTGGTTTTGGCAACAGAGAAATAGATAAGATCAGCTACCTCAAGGTTGGAATAACCTCAAGGAAATATCTTCACCGTCAACCCAAAGGTATGTTGTCAACTGTTACTGTCAACTGCAAAGGAACTTTGCATATAACTTTGTTAAAGAAAGTTTCTGATGATACTTTTATAATCTACAGGGTCAAACTGTCGTAATTGCTACATAGATACAAAATCATATACCTCTCTTCGTAGTATTGTCGATGGCACATTTCCAGCCATTTCCTCATGTGAGCAGGTTTTATTTTTCCATTTTCTTGTATTGGATGAATGATTTTTGGCTATTTAGCACGTGATAGAGTAAGCTAGAAGTTTGTGATTTCTTCTGCTTCATTTTTTTCCATCTGCAAAGAGATACAGGGTGTAATTAGATTTCTTGAAGTGGAGTATAAGAGTCACTTAAACCATCATGTTCACTTTAACAACCAACCATTTTTGTCTATTTTGTCATCGGGGTTTCCTCTATTTAGAGACTTAAACTCCCTCTACATGATACCTAGAACATTGTTACACGAGTGAACAGTTAGCTACTCAGAATTAAGAAGCTTTTTTGTTGTTACAAAAAATTGCTGGCTTGATGATTAGATCCTTGATCATTCATTTATCATTCATGAAGAAGAGGGAGGAAATTCTATTAATATCAAGGACCCCGTGATCCTGATTCAGTATTAGCATCAAGGTTAGCGATATCTTTTTCCAAGGGAAATTTTTTAGAACCATTCAGTATGCCCCCTCTGCCTTCAGTGTTGTTGCTGTACTGTTTAAATACTTAAACTAATTTAAGTCCAAGATGTATGGAGCAACAGGATATATGATTACTTCTTTATTTCACATGGTACAAATCTTTTGCATGAGAATGAAATGCAATTACATTTATAATGCAAAATTTCATATCATCTCTATTTAATAACACAAAATATGTTGGGTACTTATTCACAATCGGATGATTTAATTATGCGGATGATGCTGCAATGGGACTTTGAACCACATGAACTCCGTCACTCCATGTGTACCGACCAAAGGCAAACTCATTTCTCCTTTCAACACTTTGTGCTCTAACTGTTATATTGAAGCTAAGTTTCTCTCCCAACTTGCTGAAGTGTAAAGTTTTCGGAATGATGTCAACAACATATCCGGGAGGTGATCTCATAGCTAAAACGTAAGTAGAATTGCCTTTTCCAACATTTGTAACAACTCTTCTGACCGTCCTGGATCCTTTGATGTTAGCTATTGCAAGTGATGGATAGTTAAGGTTACTTGCTTCTGGTACTTCCTCAGGACAATTGAACGAGGAATCTAGGCTTACGTTTTGACTACAAAGATAGAGAAGATAATCCTCATACGTTGCATCATAAATGAGTCCAGGATCTACTGCTCTTGATGGTCGGAAATGGCCTGCTCCGTATTCAAAGGGGTTTGCATCATTACCAGTGGCATTTGTTATTGGTCTACCAACCACATTATTGATTGTTGCTGCAGTATGAGGAAAACAAATGTCTGAGAAATTCTTATAGAAAAAAATAACAAGGACAATTCTTTACGAGAAACAGAGTAAAGCATTACATGTTGTCATTAGAGCTGATCTGATTGCAGCACTGCTCCAATCTGGATGAATGGATTTTAAGAGTGCAATTACAGCTGAAACATGTGGGCAAGACATGGATGTCCCAGATTGCATGTTATACTTAACAACTCGACGATCCTCTGGCAATTTCAAGGGGGAGGATGCTTCACTCCATGCGGCTAGTATGTTTAACCCAGGAGCAGTTATATCCGGCTGCAATTAATGTAAAAGTATTCTTCAGAAAGAGTTTACTTGCCTTCTATACACTGTCGGTGTAAAAAAGTTTTAGTGGAAATTGTTCGTAAAAAGTTACTAGTAGTCTGGAAAATAAGGCAGTTTGTTTGCTAAAATACTCATTTTTTTGGTGCTGATATATATTACCTTGAGAATGTTAGGATCGACTATATTTGGTCCTTTGGAAGTGAAAGGAGCCATGACTGGTGCTGGCTTGGTACCAATCAATGTTTGCCCTGGGAGAAGTGTTGCCATTGGATTTTTTTCAGTCTGTATATATGTTCGGATTGTATTTAGGCCATATGAAAAAGCAACTGTTGTGGAATCCAAAAAAGGGGTGACTTGTATCTCATTAAATGGAGTTCCTAAAATAGCTGCAACACCTCCAGCTCTTTTCACCTCCATTGATGCCTGCATACCACTGACCCTGCAGAGGACAACTTTTCCTCTTACAAGATTTGTTGAAAGTGTACCAGGAAAACATCCTCTGTATATTCCATAAGAGCAGTGAGATATTAGTTTCATTATCTAATGATTTTAAGAAATAAAAGAATTAAAAGGTAGAATGAAAGTTACCCTGTTGTATTGCTTGCCGTAGTTCCTCTAATTTCTACATTTCCTGCATAAACCAAAGGATGCAACCTACTCCTCCTTATTGGAGTTACTGTTTGCCCCTGTAATTTATAAATAAAAAATCCCAAAAAGTTAATAAACTTATAAAGCCAAAAAAGGAGGCAAACTTACTTGTAAAACCGGATTTAACGACTTAGCTGATGGTAATCTTGATAAGTATATACACTCGCAATGTAATTTATCTTTACACTATTTAGTGTAGTTTCACTTGTCATAGCAGGTTGAGTACTGTTTTTTATTAGGTTACTATTTTATCAGGTTAGTAATACGTACTCCTTATAAGTGGTCTAATTGTCTAAATATTTTCTATATACCGTAAGTGTAAAGAAGTTAAACTTTTGTGATAATTCACAAATGAATCTGACTCGATCCATACCTCGACGATCATTCCATTTCCGAGCATAATTGGAGATGAGAAAACTCGATCTACACTACTTGCACCAACTGTGATGATCCATGGCGCTACATTTCCAACAGTAGATGGTGTTGGACCATCATTTCCAGCACTACAGGCTACAACAATATTCCTTTTCACAGCATGTAAAGAACCAATTGCAATACCATTTTGTGTATAATATGTAGTTGTAGGTTGAGACCCAAGGGAAACACTAAGTACATGAACCCCATCAGCTATAGCATCATCAAAAGCAGCAATAATGTCATCGGTAAGGCATGCATTTCCCTCAGCTAAGCTCTGATCTGGAAACGGCCAACAAACTTTATAAATGGCAAGACGAACATTTGGAGCACCTCCTGTTGCTGTACCTTTTGCAAATCCACCAATTGCTGATGCATTGGCAACTCTTCGACCACCTACTGTTGCTGCTGTGTGAGTACCATGACCATCTACGTCCCTAGGTGAACGAAAGTCCCTCGTCTCGTTAAGAGGACCAAAGTTTGCCTCGTAGCTTTTTAAATAATATCGCGCTCCAATTAATTTCCTTTTGAAAAAAAACATTACACACATTTACATTGTCAGTGTATATAAGTTATGTATTAATGAACTAACATTTGGACTGGTTGGGAAGACTAATTAACCTGTTGCAATGGGAGGAGTTGAAGGCAACACCTTCTTGGCAAATTCCTTTCCATGACTTTGGAACTGGTTCCATTCCTTCATCATTGAAACTTGGAGATTCTGGCCACACCCCTTAATAAACATGAACGAGTAAACATAAGATAATTTTAAGCGAAGCGGACCCAAGATTTAATGTTTATGGGTTCCTGCAACGACCTTGAGTAAAATTTCAATAGTAACAGGTTCACATTTTTAACGAATTTTTGAAACACATTTACACAAAAGCTATTGGGTTCACATGAACCCGCAGATCTCAAGCTGGATCCGCCCCTGATTTTGAGGTATAACAAGTAGTGGTCAAGTTGTCCAGAAACGAAGAGCATTATGTCTGAAAAAAATGCGTAAACCTGATCTTTTGCCATAGGTAAGCTTGAGGACTTTGCCTTCTGACTCTCAAGAATAAAATTATTTTGGAATAACCAACATTTCAAGGTAGATAATGGAGGTTGCCTTGAGGCTTATTTACGTTTTTGTTAATATTAATAATAGAAGTAAGTTCAACAACCCAGAGAAGAAAATAAGGGGAAATTAATGAAAAAAGGGCCTTCATTTGAAAGTGATACATTAACACACACACACTAGAAGAAGAAGAAGAAATGGTTAGACGACAGTGATATTCTTGACCCAATCTTCCTACCATTTATACGTACCAAGTCAAAATAAGAGTACTATTATATTCAAATTAGAAAAAAGTTAAAAATAAAATAAAAAAATACTCTCTCTGTTCCAGTTTATGTGAGAACATATTTCCTTTTTGGTCCGTTCAAAAAAGAATGACTTCTTTCTAAATTTGGTAACAATTTAGCTTAAACTTATAATTTTACCTTAATGAGAAACTTTTATAATCACACAAATACTCTGGCCCCTTTTGGACTTGTTTAGAACTATAAATTCCAAAAGTATTTATTTTTTCTTATACTCCGTGTCCAGCCAAACATGTTCACGTGAATTAGAACGGAGGGAGCAGGGAAGACATCTTACCACTGTCCATAACCCCAACAATGATATCCTTCCCATAACTAGCATTTTGCAACAAATTATCTCCAGAATTTATGAGTGAAGTTCCTTCCAACAAGCTCACAAAGTCCCAAGATCTTGTAGTATGAGGCTTTATTTCATGAGGATCACTGTGAAATACTGATATTACCCCTTCCATCCCTGTGAAAAAACAACAACTTAAACTGATAAAAAAACACGAGTAACCTACACAACGGCAGTTTGTTAGCACTGAGACTTAATACAATTAAGTAATTAAAAGTATGCTCAGCTCATTCTAACAGCTTAAACTTTTATGCCAGGTGGTCATACAATTTATTATGATACCAGAGCAGTCAAAAGATCCTGAGTTCAAATCTCGTAAAAATAAAAATAAAAAAATTAATGTGTTAGCTCTCGATAAGTTCATGCGAACCTGATATCATATCGGCTTCTTGTGGCGTTAACAAAGCAGAGAAGCCATTGATGACGTTCTTGTAGCTGTGAACTAGTGATGCTTTAGCATCTTCTTTGGAATTACCCTTGACAGAATGAAGAAATGAACAATGGTGATCTTCTATTTCTTTCAAAGTCTTCTCTCCACTGTGCTCTCCAAGATACACTACATAAACCTTTGTTTCTATAGTAGATGAAACTAAACCATTAAGGAATATCATGAGGAAGACCAAAAAGAAAACTACAAACTTATGATTCTTCATTTTGGATGGCTTTTTTGAATTTGCTTGTCGGGTTATTAAAGGGTTTTTATAGTGTTTTAAGCCTTCCTAGCTTTTTATAATGTTGAATTTAAGAAAATATTTTTTTTAGATCTTTTATGTGTAAAAATAAATCTCTCGCGTATAAACAAAATATTAGAATCATTAATACTAAATACAAATTTGTAATGGACCAGTGAACCAATTGACCCGCCCCTGTATACAATAAATGCAACATGTGATTGGTAAATTATTCTTGATCTTACAAGTCAGTATCTATACTTCTACATAGGAAAGAGTCTATGGCCAAGCCAACTATTTATGACCATTTCCTGTCAAAGCTAGCTTTAAATTAATTAAGAAATTTTAATCTCAATACGCGTCTAGTAATTTTAGTTTCGTTCCAGAAAGAAACAATTTAATTTTAAATTTTCATTTTACATTTTACTCTTCATGAGAAGCTTTTATTGTTATACAAAAATCATGACTCCACTAAGCTGATGCCCCTTAGTCTTTAATTAGCACCACATATTTCAAAAGTTTTGTTTTTGTTTCTCAAACTTTGTGTCAAGTTAAACTATATCATCTAAATTGAAACGAATAAAGTAATTTGTTGGTCCAATTTTAGTATGTGGGGGCAAATAGTGTCAACAGTAGGAAACGAGGAAAAGCTAAGTCAACTTTTTGTTTCGTCTTGTACATTCTTAATTAAGAGAAAACTTCTAATTATAGATAATTGGACCCTACAGAGGCCTATGGAATCAGCTGGTTAATTGGGTTATGGAGTTTGAATATTTAATGAAATGGATCATTGTTTGTTAAATCGAATTGAGCCAAAACTAGCTAAAATACATTTGAGGTGAGAATGCATATTAATTGAGGTGATAAAATTTATCTATAAGTGGAATATCTATTGATCTGCTGTGAACATTTGGTGGAGATGATTTTATGTTTGCATTGACACGGAACATTAGCTGCTACATAGCAAAAGGCTGAAATTTTGTAAAAGGATTTCATTTTGCTGCTGAAATTACATAAATTTTTATTGATACAACATGATTGAAACTAGTTGGTCGAGTTGGTCTCAACCATGTGGTAAATCAGCTAAATTTCATTAGGTATAAGTGTAGATTAAGCTACATTGATCCTGTCTGAAAGTCTTGTTTACCAAAAGGCTAGCTCTTTGCCTAACAAATGCTTTTGTGTATAGATTTTCCTCTTATGCCACTTTTCTTCAGTATGCTTTTGTTGGTCACAGTTGTGAGTTGATCTGCATTCGGGATAGTAAGACAGAAGGTAGCTTAAATTTTGAGTTAATTATTATCGTGATTATGTGTATGTTCGCGTGACATAATTATGATTTCCAAAAATAAATCAAGACCCGCGTTCGCGATTTAGGCAAAAATAATCTTCATTATTAATAAAGCATGATAAATTGTGTACACGTACGCGTGACATGATTTAAGCGCCGATTTCCAAAATAAATCAAAATACGTTTTCGCGCGACTTTGGCCGAACAATTTTAAATATTAAAGTGTTATTAATTGTGTACACGTACGTGTGACATGATTCTTAACCCACCAAACGAAACGAATACACGTACGCGTGATTCGTTTCAAGATAATTTCATAATTACAAATAATCAAGTAATTAAAAGCGGTAAAAGGTAAAATGCACATAGGTTCTAAAATACGTAACAATCTGTTAGTTAAGCCAGTTATATGATTGTAAAGCGACCATGCTAAAACCACGGAACTCGGGAGTGCCTCACACCTTCTCCCGGGTTAACAGAATTCCTTACCCGGTCTTCTGTGTTCGCAGACCAAAAATAGAGTCAAATTTCCTCGATTTAGGATTTAAAATAATCCGGTGACTTGGGACACCATAAATTATCCCAAGTGGAGATTCTAAAATAAATAAATAATCTCATTTCGAATAATGTTACCTCAATTGGAAAAACTCCATATCCCCCTCGGGAAAAAGGAGGTGTGACAATGATTATTAATATTTAGGTATCATATTGATTTTTATGTTTTGTCACTAAATTCAGTTAACATGAAAGTGTACATCAATGAAAAACTATTGTCACACGACTAAAAAAGTAACTATTATGTGTTACTAATAGAATTCTCCCATAAGAATATTTTAATCGATAATATGTTTGTCAATTTTTTTCTTCTAAATATATATTTACTTATCAAATATTTAACAAAGTAAGATTGAAATAATATTTAAGTCACAAAAAACCCGAAAAAACCGAACCAATCCAAACATATATAGTTGATTTGGTTTGGTTTGATAAAAATCGAACCAATCCGGTCCATGTATACCCCTAGCTGGAAGTTCATACAGAGGTGCTCCAATCTCTAGTATATGATGCTGGAACTTTCCGCGTGTTGGAGTTCCAGCATAATATGTTGGAAGTTCATACGCAGGTGCACCGATCTCCAGTATATTATACTGGAACTTTCCGTGTTGCAGCAAACTAGTGGCTATTTTTTAATGACTTTGCAAATGCTGGCTATTTTTGAATGACCAATCCAAAAACTGGCTAGCCCGTGCTATTTTACCTACATTACCAGTTTTAAAAGCCCAACTCGTTGGAGCAACGGCAGCCCAAATATCTTCCAACAGTTCAAATTCGGATCTCAAACCCGATTCATTCCGACCCGCCAATCCACTCATTTTCTTTCTCCGACGAACTCACTCCCATCAGCTTCTACAATGACAGAGAAATGTATGTTCCTCTTTTTTCTCTAATCCACTGAAGGAAGCTGGAAAGAAAATTAATTGTTTTTTCAGTTCTCAGTTATTTTCCATCACTCTTGCAGAAACAGGTACGTAATACATATTGGTATTTTCCCCCCTACCGATAAGTCAGGTAATGCATATAGTTTTGAGTTACAAATTTTCTAGTTTGCCTCTTAAGAATCCTTCTTAGTTATTAGAGTTGCTGATGTAGATATTTGGCAAGATTTGATTTTTAGGACTGCTGTGTTAGAATGGGAGCTTCTCTGCAATTTGAGTTCTTCAACTGTAACCTTTTGCTAAAGGGAATTAACTCAACCCGCTTATCCAAAAAGGTTGGAGTGAGAAACTCTTTTTTCGCTTTACTTCTTTGGTACAGATTTTTATTCAGTACCTAAGGTTCGGTTCTACTATGAGTGCAGCTAAATATGACCTCTGCTATTAAACATTCCCAGAAGCAGGGAGAGCTACTATCTCTCGCTATCTTCGATGTTGCTGATAAGAAGTAAGTAACAATTTTACACTACCTCATTAACACATTTGTTTGAAAATTGAACCATATGAGTTATATTTGATAGTGGATTACTCCTTTTCTTGAAGTAATTGAGTATATTCCATAGAGTATTATCTCAAGCTGAATTTCATGTTAAATGTTTTTTTTATCTTCTCTATTTTTTTTGTTCTTTAATTATTATGGGCGTGGATGCAGGAAAGTTCAGAAGGCTGGAAAAGTAGAACATCACTTATGGAAGAAAAGGGAATCTGCTGGATCTGGGCAAAAAGCGCTCAATCTTGTTCGGCTTGTAAGTTTTGTCAAATTATTCTGGCTTATTATTATAGTACCATGCTGAAAAGGTATATTTTCTCTTATACCTGAAGTAGATGTATTTTTAACGTTGCCTTCTGTTTTCTTTTTGATCTGTAAATGGATAGATTTCTGGACTTCCAAATGAGAAAGAGTCTGTTTATCATGCATTAGATAAATGGATCGCATGGGAGACAGAGTTCCCGTTGATTGCAGCTGCTAAGGCTCTAAGAATCTTAAGGCAACAGCGGATGTGGAAACGAGTAATTCAAGTACGACGCATGTGAATTTTATTTATTATTTTTAGCATGGGAAATGGCCTATGTTGGATAGCATCTTGTCTTGATAAATTATGAAGCTTTGTAGTGATAAATATCACTTTTCACCAAGCTATGACATTTGAAGCCTTTGCTTAGCTTCATAAGTATCACATTCAACTACTTATTGAATTGACTAAGAACAAAAGGGTTCTGTTTCAGTTTCTTTCCTTTTACCATTTCCTCTTGAATTTTCAAGACTAAGAACTTTGATGCTGTTGCACTCTTAATTTTCTTAGTTGTGTGGAAATATTATTTATCTCTTGTCACTACACAATCATCATCAACTCTTTTTGCGATCCACCTTGATGTAGTTGTCGTATTAGTCGAATGTATTGACTACCAGCTTCATGTTGGTAGAATGTTGAACTTGATGCCGAGATTTAATTTAACTCCTCTCGATTGTCAGGACATACTGAATCTGCTTGGTAGAAATGAGAAGTCTGTGTGGTTGAATTTATGTGAGTCTTAATTGTTAGACAGATCACGGTGATTAGTTTGACAGCGTACTCAAGTCTTTCGGAATGGCCCTATCTTTCAACAAATAATGCTTGATCTCTATCACTCTATGCTTAGGTTGCTAAGTGGATGTTGAGCAAAGGTCAAGGAGCAACAATGGCAACCTATGATACACTTCTACTGGCATTTGATATGGACAAAAGGGTAGATGAAGCAGAAACACTATGGAATATGATTTTGCATACAAGCACACGGTCTGTCTCAAAACGGCTCTTTTCCAGGATGATTTCATTGTATGATCATCATCATGTGCCAGAGAAGATAGTTGAGGTAAATGAAGCTCGTTTGCATGCTTCCTAATTAGTTTTAAGTATAATTGATTGTTTAGTTCCCTACCTTCAGAGCATCCTGCTGGCATATACTATTCTCTCTTCCATCTTTTTCGTAATGGATTTCCTCTACTCTTGAAAGTTTATTGCTGTTTTTCTGAAGCATGCTCCTTGAAATTCCAGGTGTTCGCAGATATGGAGGAGTTAGGGGTAAAACCCGATGAAGATACAGTCAGAAGAGTTGCAAGAGCCTTCCAAATTTTGGGCCAAGAAGATAAGCGTAAACTGGTTCTCCAAAGGTATCAAAGCAAATGGAAATATGTCCATTTCAATGGTGAAAGAGCAAGAGTGAGAAGAGACATGGAATGAATAAAGCTATTCGGAGAACACTTATCAAGTGGTATTGGTTAACATCTTGATCAGATGCATACTCTTTTCTCTGGAGCGTTTGTTTCGTTTCTATGCCTTGCATTGGTGGGGAAGACTGGTATGTAGTTGGTTGATATTGTACATATACTGGAACATATTCATGTCGGAGAACATCGAACTTGCTGGACTTCTATTGATATATGCCTGTTGAGATTGTGTTTTGAATATCAAGACTACTTGGCTGATGATATGACACATAACTAGAAGTCAACAAGATTGATCAAATTGTATCCTTATATCGCAGTTGGTTGCTTTTGCAAAAGCAGGGGTAGCAAACCATACTACAACTTATAGTGGATGGGATTTTCCCAGTTAAACTGATTTCATTGGGGTTTTTTGATAGGATGCTTGGTTATGGAGGTGGTGTCTCCTTTATGTTTTAACATTGTTGAATCTAAATTTCATGTACAGAGACCTTCCTTTCAAAATATTAATTGTTTCGAAGTATTCTTATAATCCTTTTCATGTAGATAGAACTTCCTTTCTACTATTTATTATGTATGTATGTACGCAATTCTTTAAGTCTCTCACATCATATAGGGAGAAGGGCTAAATTTGCCCATGTAGCATTTAAAATTTAGCAACTTTGTCTACTGTTACACCTTCGATCAAATTTTACCCTTTCGTTTTTGCTCTTAACCCTGATCAGAGAAAATCGAAAGGAATCTGGGTATTAATACCATTATATCGGTAATAAAGTTAGGATAGCTAACTTCAATCCTTTTCTTGTTAGCTACGACACCTATCTAATATTTACATTCTTAAAATACTACTGCACACTGAGACTTGATAAAGATAAAAATGAGAAATGCATTGTTTATTCTTTATAGAGAATTCTTTGCTTCAAAAGTAAAAGTTATGTGCACCGAGGGAAAACCAAAAAAACAGAGCACTTTATCTATACTGCTATTTTTTTATTTATTTTTTGAGGATTTATGCCAATTTGACTGCAATTGGACTCCTAACATTATGGATTCCATCATTCCAGGAATACCATCCAAACGCATATTTATCTTTCGGAATACTGTCAATCATATCACTGCGAGCTTTCACTGTAATAGTGAACGTCCTCTTCGAACCAACGTGCTTAAAAGACAAGACGGGAGGAGAAATCTCAACAGAGAATCCCAATGGAGGTTTAGCACTGGCAAAGTAAACACTCTTTGGTGCACCAACATTTGTCAATCTTCTGCTAACAGTAACAGTGCCGTTGAGATTAGGAACAGCCAGAGATGGATAATTTAGGTTGTTAGGTAAATGTGATTTCTTGGGACACTTGAAGGATTTGTCAAGATCCTTAATACCAGACGCGCAAAGGAAGAGAAGATAGTCTTGGTAGGAAGCGTCGTAGACAAGTCCAGGATCTGCTGCCTTTGATGGCCTGAAATGCCCTCCTCCGAATTGGAATGGATCTGCTGGCTTCCCTGATGCATCCGTTATTTGCTCACCAACATTATTTCTTAATCCAGCTGAAATATATACACGATTGATCAGTGTAGAGAACAAAATTATCGACGAAAAAACAGTTTAACTTCTATACACTGACAACATAAAATAACTATATATGTTATAACAGGTTAAAATACTGTCAGTGTATATAAGTTAAATTCAAAAAGAGTTGAGAGGTACCTGAGGTTATGAGAGCAGATCTTATTGCAGCACTGCTCCAAGTGGGATGTATAGCCTTCAAAAGTGCAGCGGCGCCACCGACATGTGGGCAAGACATGGAAGTACCTGAGATTATGTTATACTCAACCACACGATCATCGATATCTAGCTTGGTGGGGGAAGATCCGCCACTCCATGCTGCCAATATATTCAGCCCTGGTGCCGTGATATCAGGCTGTGGAAGTAGCGAAAATCAGAATTTAATTTAGATGAGGAAGCATAAATCATAAGTCAGGTAAATATCTTAAGTTTGTTATGTAAATTCTGACCTTGAGGATATCAGGTGCAACTGCACTTGGACCTCTACTAGTGAATGAAGCCATGTAAGGTGCTGGTTTAGAATGCAATACTGTTTTAGCTGGGACAATATATGCCACTGGAGACTTTGTAGAATTGATGTAGTTGAGAATCTGAACTGCACTTTTATAGTCTACTGCAGTGGCTGGAAGAAAGTGAGGATCAGCTACTAATTCAGCTCCATTTGCTTTACTATTTCCTAGTATGTAACCAATTCCTCCTGCCCTTTTCACCTCTCCACCTTTTCCTACTCTTGTCCCGTTCCCTCTCAAGCATATTACTATCTTCCCCTTGGCCTTTTTCGGCGAAAGAGAACCTGGTAAACATTGCCTGAAACATTTTTGCAAAAGTTCAGATAACATAATCATCCAAAAGAATTGAAACATTGAGGCAAGGAGAGTACCCTGCTACATCTTTGGTTACGTTAGAGTTGATTACTTGTCCTGCATAAACTAGAGGGTACATCTTCTTCTCGAGCTTGTAAGGTGTAACTGTTTGTCCCTGATATTAAGCAAAACGTTATGATCCTAGTGTTACAACATTTCAGATGAAATAGTGTACAGAAAATGAATAGATTATCGTGTTACTTACCATAATTTTCTTGCCATTTCCTAGGATAACAGGTGCCAAGAATGATCTGTCAACACTGCTAGCACCAACAGTGATAATCCAGGGAGCTGTATTAGACAATGTAGAAGGTGCAGGTCCTGAATTTCCAGCACTACAAGACACAACAATGTTTTTCTTCACAGCATGAAGTGCTCCAATTGCAATGCTATCTTGATCAAAAGGCTGAGGTTCTTTTGTTCCAATGGAGATACTAATAACATCAACACCATCAGCAATAGCATCATCCATTGCTGCTAACATGTCTTCGTCAAAGCAAGTGTTTCCATCTTCTTTCCCCTCCTTCGGAATAGCCCAACAGACTTTGTACATTGCTAGCCTCGCGAGTGGCGCGCCACCCGAGGCGGTGCCAGATGCAAAGCCACCAATGGCAGAGACATTTGGAACCTTTCTGCCTCCTGCTGTTGATGATGTATGAGTTCCATGTCCATCCTTGTCTCGTGGAGATAGATAATCTAGAGTTCGGTTTAGAGAGCCATAATATTGCTCGTAACCTTTGATGTAGTACCTAGCTCCAATTATTTTCCTGCAATAGAAGTCCCAAAGTAGCATAGGAGAATAAATATTAAAGTTATGTTACATAATTAGGAGACACAAGTCCAGGATTTAGAGTTGGCCGGTTCTGAGGAATAAGTTAAGAATGCGTGTACTCTTTTTATATGTAAAGATTTTTTTTTTTTTTTTTATTCAAGTCGAACCAATTTCCTACCAAGATAGGCAAGAATAAAAGAATTAGAATTATCTGGCTAGACAAAGACAGGTTATCATATTAGGCAACAATAGGAGAGCAAAAATTATCTTGTTAGGCAAAGACAGGTTACAATCAATAGCTCATAGGTGGGATCACAATTACGGAAGGAGGTAGACTGGGAAAGAGTTATGGATAAAGGTCTTTCCATCTTTCTTACTAACTAGCCCTTTTTTATTTGGAAGATGGGCGCGTTAAGGCATGATTTAGAGAATGTCTGCAGATAGGGCTCCACTGGTCTGGCTAGCTAGTAAGTGGTTCTTGATCAGTGCGGGCTGACCCTATGAAATAAAATTATTTAGTTTAACTTACAGAACCACCCTAAATTTGCCTGAGATGATCAATTAGACAAGATATCAAGATATGATCCCAACATTCCCACCCTCTCCCTCCCCTGTCACCATGAATAAAACATTTTCTTCTAGAGAAAAGAAGATGATGCATGATAGGATCACACTATCTGGTAGATAGAGGAAAAGGTGTACAAAATCTCACATTTTGAGTACCACAGATATGGTAGCATGATTATATACGAAAAGGAAAATATAACAAATTGGACTAATATATTCCACCCACCCCCTACCCTTTGAAAAGAAAGGAAGAAAAAAAAGATAGTAGTAGTAACAAATTAGGACAAGAATGTGATAATCAAAGAAACTTCAAAAGTTTTACTGCTCTAGAAAACAAAATATCATTCTAAAAATGGTAGTATTTCATCATCAACTTTCTAAAGGTCAAAAAGCTGCTGTATGGAAGTCATAAAATAGTCAAAATGAATAATATTACTGGCTACTACTGAGAATATCCGTGCAAATTAAAGCTGGAAGTAAGGGCCTCACAAAATTTCATTATAGACTTGACAATAACCATAATGACAACAAACATGCAAAAAACAAATTACTGCACAACAAAGCATTGGAAGGATACAAAGTTCACAAGATGGCAAAGCAAGAATCCAAAAAACAATTAGCAACTTGTCAGCATAACCTCTCTTGGTTTGATTGAAATGGACAATTTTGAAATTATTACACTGATATCCTAAGGCCACCAAAGGACAGGCATGGTCACCCTATGGGTCCTGTCCTCTCAACAAAACTATCTCTTCAACTCTTTAGGGAGCTACAAGATTTAAAAACTAAACATGTATATATCTCCTTTTCTTTTAATCCCTTTTATTTGCTTTTAAGTTAATTATGAGAATGGTTTAGGGTCAACTGATATAGAAGACAAAGGAAAACTTTCAGAAACCGGCCTTGAAATTGACCTTTATCCTTTTCTATTACAAGATATATAATTTATGCCATTAATCATACGAAGTTAGGTCAATATATAAGAACAAGTGATAAGTGCCAAACACTTCATTCCAAGCAAAACCATAATTGGATAATCAAGGCATCATATAATAGGTGCACAATTGTAAAACTTGATGACATGTGTTCCTTAAGCCTACTTATGAAATTTAATAGCAACAACAATTACTATGCCAGTTCAAAATAAGTTGGATTTCGACTAACTGAATCTTTGAAAGTCATCTCAGCCTTATAATATTTAATAAAGTTAACTAAAAATAAGAAAAATAAAGCGATACGATTCGATAAAACCAAACGTCTAAGTCAGTAAATCAGCTTATTTTTAATTGAAACTCCCAAAGCAAAAAAGAATGTGGTCTAGGGTTGTGGAGCAGCTAAGCATTTGTAACCCAAGAATGGCTAAAATCCAATTGTGAAACAGGTATAAATTATCATCGAGATAATAAAAAGGGATATATAGGGAAAAAAGGAAGGTAGAAAGAAAAAGTTAAAGGAAAGATTGAATTACACTCACTTATTACAGTTTGAAGAGTTGAAAGCATCTCCAGATTGGCAGATTCCTTTCCATGACTTTGGAATCGGTCCCATCCCTTCATCACTAAAGCTCTTAGATTCTGGCCATAGCCCTGGTAAATCATCCAACAACATTCATCTACTACAATTTTTTTTTAGTATCAGACTAGTCAATTAACACTAGTTGCAGTTGATAATCTCATAACTAATGAGTCCCGCAACGAGCACAACTCTCATGTTCAGTTGAGATTCTTGAGTTTGGAACAGACTGCCAGTCCCACCTTAAAGGTAGGGGTGTCACCCTATCGGGAAAAATACATTGTGTAGATAGGTAAAAATTAAAGAAAAATTTATATGCATATATTTTATGTATTGACTCCTCTTAATTTTTTGATATATATGTCCGCCATTGCTGCCAGTGATAAGGGATGATTTAAACAGTTGCACGTCCATCCTATATAACCATAATCCTTAAACATGTGAATTTTTATTTTAACTTTTGACGCCCTTTGGTACAAGGCTTCTCACAATTTACCTTATATGTCTATAAGTAGTACTTTTCAAAATACAGTATATATATATATATATATATAATAACTAGGTTGACTCCTCACGTGTTATCCCTTTCTACTATTACACAAGGCATTCGTATTAGTAATAAGATTGTATGTATCACATACTAATTAGAGAAACGATAATCACATGCTAGAATATGTTGTCCTTTGCGGAAATACATTTAAAATATAAAACAAAGGGAAAATAATGCAATATTGGAAATAATTGTAAGCAAATATATATATATATATATATATGTACCGCTGTCAAGAACGCCAATAATGACATCTTTGCCATATCTGGCTTTCAATAGCAAGTCATCCTTGTTCAAGGAATTTGGTTGCACTGACTCTTCCACTCCAGAAAATTCCCATGACCTTGTTGTTTGCAATCTGTATTTCTTTGGCTCACTTTTATACACCGATACCACTTCTTCCAATTCTGTGTTCAAATAAAACCTAAGGTAAGTTCTTATACATATATACATGCCCCTTGTTTTTCTTATTCACTGTAATTAAGGAACTTTACACTATCAGATTAACTTGACCTACAACTTTACCATATACTATAACTTAAACTCTTTCTTTGAAAGAGTGAATTTTGTTTCGTGGTTATTATACCAGATAACTTGGAGGCTTCATGTGGGGTGAGAAGTGCAGCAAAGCCATTGATGCTGTGTTTGTAACTGTAAATAAGAGAAGATCTGGCTTCTTCTTCACTTTCCTTCACTGACATGAGATATGAGTGATGGTTTTCTTCAATCTCATGCAATGCTCTCTCCCCATTATGTCCTCCTATATACACTATATAAACCTACAAAACAAAACCCCCATAATTAAAAGAAGTAGAATTGCGACTAAAAAATAATGACAAACGAGAACATCATATATATGCTTGTACCTGTTTTTCATGACATGAAGCCAAGATGGGAAGGAGAAGGACAAGAAGCAAAGAGAATATGGAAAAATTCTTCATATTTAATGAAAATAAATAATGATAGTTTATTGGTATGAATAGTCAAGTGATATACAGAATAAATGGATATTTATAGCAAAAAGGTTGCAGAATCTTGTTTGGAATTGGATGAATATTTCTATCCGCTTTATGAAAGAGGCTTTACTTCCAAAGAAATTGTCTTTTTTAGACCTATTGTGGACCTAGAGAATCTCTAACTAAAAAGGGTAATCTGGTCATTAAATTGACGTTAAAATACATGATTGATATACATATCAAGGCTAATTATTTCTAGCTCTGTGGCTTGAGTAAAGAATCTCGAATTTGATTTCTATAGTGAATAATTAGTACTAAATAAAAGTATAGCGGAAGAGAGAGAATCCAAGTTAAACAGAATTCGATTTGAATTAGAATTCTACTGGTGAAAAAAATTAGAATTCCACCATTGATGTATTTAATCAAATTAAACACTATAATATACATATATAAATGTGATGGGCAAAGGCACGAGCACGACTAATAAAGTTAACACATTTTTTTGGTTTCCCGTCCGGTGTCTGGTACCCATATTGGGACCCAACTAAATCTGGATTCGCACCGGGAAATCCCACATTGGGAGGTAAATCGCTCCCTAATAAAGACGACTCCATACCAGAGACTTGAACCCGAGACCTCTAGTTAAGGATAAAGGAAACTTATCACTCCACCATAACCCTTGTTGGTAGGTTACCACATTTGAACTCGGGAGAATATTGCACTATAGTTGAAATTTCAATTATTTAATAATTTACAGTGTTGACAACTTATGAATGTTTGCCAAATACATCGGCAGACCATTAAACTTGTCCTCATTTTTCAGTTTGACACTCCATCTTAAGTCCGTTCGATTTGAACACTTTAACTAGGTCTTTACTGTGTCATTTAGACACAATTTGGTGATGTGGCATAGTGCGTGTAATACACTACTTTTACGAGCGTGAGAGATCAGTATTTCTATTTTTTATTTTTTTTCTCCTCCTATTCTTTGGCAAGCAGAACACAAATGAGGTTGCCGGAAAAGTCAGAACTCCGGCCAGGTCCAAAGAGGCGACAAGCAACGGCCATTGAATCAAAGGCACCGTCCTCAACGAGGTCGCCGGAAAAGTGCACCACTTTGAATTAAAGGTCGACGTCGGAGCTTATCGTCATCAAAATCTTCCTTCCCAGATCTGAAAATCCAAGGTCGACACCGGAAAAGTGTACATATGGTTTTTTCTTTGGATGTTTCCGCTATCAAAGATTTGGAGAAGAGAGGGAGCAAAGCTCACTGCCGGCGGAAGTGAGTTCGTCGACCGGCTGAAAAAGACACCGATCCCATTTTGGTGTTCTATTTTTCTGTCCCAGATCTGCCCGTTTTTTCTGTCTCTATGTGAATGTCTCTCTGCTTTTCTCAATATTTTTCCTTGCTTTCTTTTCTTATATAATGTGGATTGTTTGAAATTTCTTGATTTGACCCAGAATTGAGCTGGAAAGAAATGGTCGAAAATGGGTTTTCCGGCGATGGGTGATAGTTGGAGAAGATGACAATGATTTTCTTTATCGGCTAGTTGGTGAAGATGACAATGGCCGAAAATGGTTCTTTGATAGTTGGGGAAGATGACAATGGCCGAAAATGGTTCTTTGATAGTTGGGGAAGATGACAATGGCCGAAAATGGTTCTTTGATAGTTGGGGAAGATGACAATGGCCGAAAATGGTTCTTTGATAGTTGGGGAAGATGACAATGGCCGAAAATGGTTCTTTGATAGTTGGGGAAGATGACAATGGCCGAAAATGGTTCTTTGATAGTTGGGGAAGATGACAATGGCCGAAAATGGTTCTTTGATAGTTGGGGAAGATCACAATGGCCGAAAATAGCTTTTTTTAATTAATTAATTCAAGTTAAATCCATGTGTCTCTTTTTTATTCGTTACCGTGGCGAGTGAATTACACGCATTGCTTATGTTTGGTTGCTTATGATTTTTTTGTTTTAAATGACACATTCGAGGTGTGGTTGGAGTGTTCAAATGAAACGGACTTAAGATGGAGTGTCAAAGTGAAAAGTGAGGACAAGTTTAATGGTCTGCCGATGTATTTGGCCTTTGTTTATTATTACTCCCTCCGTCTAAAATTGAGTATTTAATAATACTCCATACTTTTCCCTTCGAATAATGTTCTTTTCAACCAAAAATTACCATGTATTACATCGACCTATCTTTTCACTACTTAGGGTGTGTTTGGTACTGATAATAGGTGAATTAGACTATATTTTCGCCCCTAATGAACCATACTTTATTATGTTCTTAATGTGAATAGCGATAACAAAAATGCTCTGATTAGTGTTTTTATGCTTTGCAGGATGTACTCTATGATGGAAGACACTTTGGAGTAATTTGGGGTCAATTAAGGGAGTTTTATGCCAATCGAGAAGAACCCGTGAAAATAGCGCAAGAAAAGGCTAAAGTTGCTGGAAAAATAGGCCACCGCAATCGCGATCGACCGCGGCTGGAGCGCGGTGGGAAGAATCACTGGAAGCTGAAAGCGTGTCATCCACCGCGGTCGCGCCGCGTTCCTGCCGCGGTCGCGCCGCGTTCCTGCCGCGGTCGCGGGCGACAACTGATAGACTTGAAAAACTGAAGGACTTAAGTGCAAAACGCGGGAATAAATTGCCAAACCCTATTTAAACATTGTAAATCCGCCCAAGAGAAGGATATTCTTGTTTTTAGACTCAAGTAGGAGGCAAGACTCATTGTGAGAAGACAAGAAACCATTAGAGTTTTATATTTTCTTCCTTTAATCTTTCTTTTGAGGTATATGATTTCTTTTGGGTTTTTATTGTTCTTGAGCATGAGTAGCTAACTTTTCT
>ML241659.1:0-11597 GCA_005239495.1 Nicotiana undulata | reverse complement strand
ATAACGATACCTCGGGTGCAATCTAAAGTGAACTACAATGCAATCTAGCTAGCGTAACTTGAGAGAGTGCGTCTAGTAAATTATCATAATTACTTGAGAGAGATTTATGATAACTGGAGTGTTCATGATTGATAGAGACAACTAAGTCAAAACTATAGGAAGTACACAAGACAGAATTTTACCAACGGAGGAAACCATAACCTTAGACCTTTATCATCATTGTTTAAATCTTATTGTTAGTTAATCTCTAATTTATTATTTTTGTTCAGTTGTAGTAGTATAAACAACACAGTGATATTTATAACTTTTGGGAAAGTTGATTGTTAAGAATTTAGTAGTCTAACAACAACGTTTGATACGTTAGTTCCCTGTGGGATTCGACTTTGGGCTAAATACTCATATTATATTTGCAATGCCCGCTTAGTATTTTATTAGACATAGTTAAGCGTGATTAAATTTTGGTTTCGTTTCCGGGGAATTAACGGTATTATCAAGTGTAGTTGAAAGAAAATACGAAAATTCCTAAGTATAATCGATTTTCTTTGATTCCATACATATATTGAATTTCTAACGTTTGTTAAACCGATGGTACATGTGCATGCCTAGATACTCTTTGAGAACTGGTGACGTATTTGAAGCATTGCCAGACCCCGAAAAAGTTTTCAAGGCCTTGAACAAGGCCAATCGGAGAAGCAAACAACAACCACATATTGAACACATAGAACCAGACATGGCAGAGTTGAACGACAGAAACAACATTAATGTTGGGGATGGTGCGGTTGACCCAGCTGCATGGATTGCAGCGCCTGAGGTACCCGTTGTACCTGAGGCTCCATTATACGACTGGGCACAACCTACAGCAGAAAACTTGGCAACTGCGATTTTGGTCCCTCAGATTGAAGCAAAGTCCTTCGAGATTACAAACAATATGATGCACTTGTTGCAGAATAAGGGGCTATTTCTGAGGTCATACGTTGAGGATCCCCAACAGCATTTAAAGAACTTTCTGTCGATCTGAAAGGCCCAGAGGCAGTCGAATGTTACTCTGAAGGCATTAAGACTGTTATTGTTTATGTTCTCGGTGATAGGAGTTGCCCAGACTTGGCTCAACTCCCTCCCTATCAACTCTATTGCAACATGGGAGGAGTTGGTCAAGCAATTTCTGAATAAATTCCATCCACCAAACAAGACAGCACATCAGATTGATGAGATTATAAGCTTCAGGCAGAAGCCCATGGAGACACTGCAGGAGACATGGGAACAGTTTAAAGGGATGCTGGTTATCTGTCCTCACCATGGTATTCCTGAGCAAATGTTGGGGCAGCGATTTTATATGTGTCTGGCTGATGGTGTAAAGGCCAATGTTGATGCTTCAGCTGGTGGAGCATTCCTTAGCAAGACATGGAGAGAGTGCCAGATGTTACTTGATACAATGGCACAGAATTTAGGATGGACAACCAGGGGTGCTCCTATTACCCCAGTTGTTCACTCAGTTCCATTAGATCCATCCAACACTATGGCTGAGAACATGGCTACTTTGATGACACAAATGAGTATTCTTACGAAAAAAAGATAGAGGGGTCGGGGATAAAGCAGCAAGTTCATATTGTGGATACTACCAATGGGGGCTTATGCACATCTTGCATTAGTCAACCAATTGGTAATCAGTGGAACGCAGATTGTGATCACACTCCTTACCCAGAAAATATGAATTATGTGTCAAACTAGGGAGGCCAGAGACAGGGAGGACAAAACTGGGGTCAGCAAGTTCAGCCGTATAGACCACCTCATCAGCAGCAGAACAATGGAAACATGGGTGCCATGAAACCTCATGGTAATGTGGCACCTTATCAAAGGCCACAAGGGTATAACAATCAGAATCAGCAGCAGGCATACCACCCTCCTCAGCAACAATATGAGGGGAGGCAAGAAGATGTATTTTCCTGGCTTGAAGCAATGATGCAACAGGTGATTGGATCGACTGCCAAAATCAGTGAAAGAGTAGATTCCCATGATTCAGCTATTAAAAATATTGAAGTGCAGTTGGGCCAGATTTCAATAGCAGTGAACAATCGTCCTCTTGGGACTTTACCTGCAGACACTCAGGTGAATCCTAAGGACCAGGGCCCGAAGCAGCTGATGGCAGTGAGTCTTCGCAATGGAATGGACTTAGACTTGGAACAAGAATTGACTCGTGAAAGCAGGCAGGAAGAGACACTAGTACCAGTGCTAATCGAAATTGATGATTCCACAATCTTGACCAAGGTAACAGTGCAAATTGTTGAAGGAGAACTCAGTGGGCAGAGTGAAGCTGAAAAGGAAGTGGAGATAACCCAGATCCATTAGTTGAGGTGGTAGTTGAGAAGGAAAAATCCCAAATCACTAGGAGGAAGAGACCAACAGCACCATTCCCTCAAAGGCTGAAAAAATACCAAAAAGATGAGCAATACAAAAAGTTCTTGGATATGCTGAAGCAGATACAGGTAAACATTCCTCTGATTGATGCTCTGAAAGAGATGCCTGGGTATGCGAAGATGATGAAGGACTTGATGTCCCGAAAGTTTGATTTCCAAGACTTGGAGACTATGACTCTTACTCAGACTTGCAGTGCAGTGGTAACACGACCAATTGCAGAAAAGTTATCTGATCCAGGGAGTTTTACAATTCCCTGCACCATTGGCAATTTTGCTTTTTCCAAAGCATTGTGTGATTTGGGGGCCAGCATTAATCTAATGCCCCTGGACATTTATAAGAGACGAGGTATTGGTAGAGCCAGACCAACTTCCATGTTGCTGCAGCTAGCTAATAGGACAGTGAAGAGACCGTCGGGTATTCTAGATGATGTTTTGGTGCAAGTGGGGAAGTTTGTGTTCCCTGCTGATTTTGTGGTACTAGACTGTCGAGTGGATGAGGAGATTCCCATAATCTTGGGAATGCCATTTTTGGCCACAGGCAGAGCCCTCATTGATTGTGAGACTGGGGAGCTCAAGATGAAGCTTAATGATGAAGAAATCACATTCAATGTGCAAAAATCCATGAGGCGACCGAGTGAGTTCGCCAACTGTTCTCTAGTTGATGATGTGGATGTGATAGTGGAAGAAGATGATGTGTCCTTAACTATTGAGGACCCCCTTACTTCATGCTTAATGAATTTAGATGAGGTCAATAGGGAGGAATTGGCAGAGTGGGTGTTAACACTTGAAGGTAAAGGGGTCTGGCCGAGGGTTCTCGAATTTGAACCATTGCACTTAGAGAAAAGAGAGAGCCCGCCAGCCAAGCCATCTGTGAAAGAACCACCCAAAATGGAGTTGAAACCAGTGCCAGCCCATCTCAGGTACGTATTTCTAGGACCTAACTCTACGTTACCTGTTATTATCTCATCAAGTTTGCTAGATGTGCAGGCAAATAAGTTGTTACAGGTGCTCTCAGAGTGCAAGACTGCCATTGGATGGACCATGGCAGATATCAAAGAGATCAGCCCGGCATATTGCATGCACAAGATTCTCCTGGAAGAGGGACACAGACCTTCCAGGGAACACCAAAGACGCTTGAACCCAAACATGAAGGAAGTGGTGAAGAAGGAAATCATCAAGTAATTAGATGCGGGAATCATTTTCCCCATCTCTGACAGCAGTTGCGTTAGCCCAGTGCAATATGTCCCAAAGAAGGGTGGCATGACGGTGGTAAAAATGACAAAAATGAGTTGATATCTACAAGAACCGTCACGGGCTGGAGAATATGCATAGATTATAGAAAGCTGAATCTTTCCACCCGAAAAGACCACTTCCCACTTCCCTTCATTGATCAAATGCTCGACAGGCTTGCAGGGAGGTCTCACTTTTGTTTCCTAGACGGGTACTCGGGGTACAACCAGATTTCAATTGCCCCGGAAGATAGGGAAAAGACCTCCTTCACATGCCCCTACGGGGTGTTTGCCTTCAGGAGAATGGCATTTGGCCTCTGCAATGCACCTGCCACATTCCAACGATGCATGATGGCCATATTCACAAACATGGTGGAAGATATCATGGAGGTATTCATGGATGATTTCTCAGTAGTGGGAAATTCATTCGATGAGTGCCTAGCAAATTTAACCAGTGTCCTAAAGAGGTGCATCGAGACGAATCTTGTGCTTAATTGGGAGAAGTGCCATTTCATGGTACAAGAAGGGATCGTCTTAGGGCACTTGGTGTCAAGTAAAGGAATTGAGGTGGACAAAGCTAAAGTCGATGTGATCGAAAAACTTCCACCTCCCACATCAGTCAAAGCTATACGTAGTTTCCTTGGGCATGCTGGGTTCTACTGGCGATTCATCAAACATTTCTCCAAGATCGCCAACCCACTCTGTAAGTTGCTTGAAAAAGAAAACCCATTTGTGTTTTCTGATGATTGCAGGGTAGCGTTTGATGAGCTGAAAAAGCGACTAGTCACAGCACCAATTATCGTTGCCCCCGACTGGGTGTAACCGTTTGAACTCATGTGCGATGCCAGTGACTATGCAGTGGGAGCCCTGTTGGGTCAGTGCAAAGATAAAATAATGCACTCAATTTACTACGCAAGTAGGACTTTGAGTTGAGCTCAGCTGAACTACACGGTGACCGAAAAGGAGATGTTGGCAGTAGTGTTCGCCTTTGACACGTTCAGGTCTTACTTGATCGGGTCGAAGGTGATTGTGTACACTGATCACGCAGCCATCAAATACTTGGTTGATAAGAAAGAGTCCAAGCCGCGCCTAATTCGTTGGGTGTTGCTTCTTCAAGAATTTGATTTGGAGATTCATGACCGCAAAGGCACGGAGAACCAAGTTGCTAACCACCTGTCACGTCTTGAAGGTGCTGAGAATGCAATTGAATTGGAGGATATTCTGGAAACATTTCCAGACGAGCAGCTACTCGCCACGAGCGTGGATGATGTGACATGGTATGCAGACATTACAAACTACCTGGCAAGCGGTATTGAACCTTATGAACTCTCCTCTGTCCAAAAGAAATGATTTTATCGTGATTGCTGCAATTACTATTGGGATGAACCTCATTTGTTTAGAATCTGTATTGATAACATGATCCGGAGGTGTGTCCCCGAGATAGAACAATGTGCTATTTTGCAGGCTTGTCACGCATCACCATATGGAGGACATTTTGGAGGAGTTCGGACAGTAGCTAAGGTGTTAGAGGCCGGTTTCTACTGGCCGACTGTGTTCAAAGATGCTCACCTATGGGTGAAGGGCTGTAATGAGGGCCAAAGAACGGGGAACATACCTTGTCGACATGAGATGCCCATGAACCCAATACTAGAAGTGGAGGTGTTTGATGTGTGGGGGATTGACTTCATGGGTCCCTTTGTCAGCTCGTATGGAAATAAGTACATACTTGTTGTTGTAGACTACATGTCTAAATGGGTGGAAGTTACAGCGTTCCCCACCAATGATGCAAGAGTGGTGGTGGGGTTCTTGAATAAAAATATATTCACCCGGTTCGGGATTCCAAGGGCCATTATTAGTGACGGAGGCACGCACTTCTGCAATCGTGTCTTCGAGAAGCTACTGGCCAAGTATGATGTGCGCCACAAGGTGACAACCCCTTATCACCCCCAGACGAGTGGACAGGTTGAGGTATTAAACCGTGAAATAAAGAGTGTGCTGATCAAAACAGTAAACGCCACAAGAACTGATTGGGCGAAAAAGCTTGATGACGCACTCTGGGCCTATAGAACTGCATTTAAAACACCAATTGGTATGTCTCCGTACAAGTTGGTATTTGGTAAGGCCTGTCACCTGCATGTAGAGCTAGAACATTGAGCTTGGTGGGCATTGAAGTAGTTGAACATGGATCTTGATGCTTTGGGAGAAAATCGAGTCACAGAGCTGCATGAGTTGGAGGAATTCCGATGTCAAGCATTTGAAAGCACAACGTTATATAAGGAGAGAATGAAGAGGTTGCACGAAAAAAACTTTGTGGACCAAAATTTCAAACCCAGATACAAAGTGTTGCTCTATAATTCAAGATTGAGATTGTTTTCGGGTAAGCTCAAGTCCCGATGGTCTGGGCCATTCAAAGTGGTCGAAGTTTCCCTATGGCGCTGTGGAGATTGCTACGGAAGATGGTTCCAACTCCTTCAAGGTTAATGGACAAAGATTAAAACTGTATGTGGGGATGAATGAGACCAAGGAGTTGTCTGTGGTGCATCTTGTTGAACCACAGAGTTTGAGCGAGCCTTAAATGCGCTTATTCTGCATCGTGCCGCGATGTTAAATCAGGCGCTTCATGGGAGGCAACCCTTTGATTGTTGTATTCGTCGTGTCGCGACGTTAAATCAAGCGTTGCGTGGGAGGAAACCCATATTTTAGTGTTTTCTCATTTGTTGTGTGGTGATTGATGTACAGACAACTAACAAGTTTTTGAGTGTGCAGAACAATCTTGGAGGTGTGTTGAGCAAAGACGTGGTCATAAAACAACTCTAGTAAGGTAACAATATGAAGAAAACGCACTACCAGGTAATATGGGCCACCACGACCGCGGTGAAAACTGGAGCTTCAATGATGTTTCTCGTACGCCCGTCACCGCGGCGCGACCGTGGCGAAAGTGCACCTCTTTGAACCTCGCGCGACCGCGAGGTTTTTCAAACCTCTGAATCTCGCGCGACCGCGGCAAACCGCGGCGCGACCGCAGCGGATATACAACTCTCTGAATCTCGCGCGACCGCGGTGAACTGTCACCTATCTGAATCTACCGTGACCGCAGCGTGACCGCGACGGGCCAATCTGGCTCCCAGGTAAGTCAGTTTGTGCATAATATTTTTTCTTTTATTTTATTTTTTTATCCCCCCCCCCCCCCCCCTTTTTTCTAATAACCCACATGTTTCCCCACTTTCCCCTTCTTCTAAACCCTACCCCCAAATCCCCTCCTCTTCTCTCCCAAAAAACCATGACTCCCCCACAGAAGATCCCCCTCTTCCCCTTCCCCCCAACACCCCACGTCTCTCTATCTCTCTCCATTTCTCCTCCCAACCTCCATTGTTGCCACCTACATCTTCACTCAAGTAAGTAATTTCTCTCTTCTCCTCTTATTCTTGCTTTTATTTTTCTATTGTGTAGTAGATCTTTGTTGTATTGTTGTGTAATGGTGGTTCTTCACCACCTCTTGCTCATTTTTGGTGGGTCTTTGTCTCTATAGACTTGATGTTGGTTGGTTGATGTATGCTTGACAATGGTGGGGTGAAATTTGAGTAAGTTGGGGTGCGAATGATACTTGTGTGTAGTTGGAAAATTGGGAAAGGTTATTCCATATGGGGCCAATGTATGTTTGTCACAAATTATGCCCACTTGCTGTTTGTAAAAAGGCCACATTGAGAAAATATCGGGCATTGTGACCATTGTGGTGGTGAAGTCTGAGTAATCACCCGATATGCACACAACTTGAACACTCTCTAACTATTTTCCTTCTTGTCCCAGGTACCATGGCTCACTCACCCAAAAGAAGAACCACAGAAAGCACTGTCCAATTTGACTCAACCCGATTTGTCTCTAAAACAGCTGAGGATAGGTATGATGCTAAGTCCGCTCGGAAGATGATTCATGAGGTTCAAATTGACAGGGCATCTTTACGGCATGAGAGCCCAAAAATGTACGCTGAAATTAGGAGGCGCCAATTGGAAGTGTTCTTTGACGAACCTGAGGAAGCTAACATTGTGATGGTCCGGGAATTCTACGAGAATTGCCCGGAGCATGTGAACCGGGTAGTCACTGTCCGGAAAACAAGGGTGAATGCCTCACTGGAGGCCATACGTCGGGTTTACAGGCTGCCTGCCTTCCCTGGGGATGTTGATCATTACCAACTCAATCAGCAACCATCGGTCAACTAGGCCATGCTCGTGTAGTCAATTTGTGCGGGAGGGGTGCCCACATGGGTCAAAGAAGGCATCACGCTGAACTCAAATTCCTTCACTTGGAAAGCCAAGTGCTGGTTCACAATTATCTGTAGCCGCCTGCTACCCTCCAGCAATACCACCGATGTCAACCCCACTCAGGCAGTGATGGTTTGGTGCTTCGTCAACCGGTTGGACTTCGATGTCACCATGGTGCTTCATGATGAGATGTTCATCCGATCGCCTGAGATACTGAAAGGGTTCTACTCCCCTTCCTTAGTCACCAGGTTGTGCCGGATAGCCAAGGTCCCTGAGAATCGCCTTGAAGGTAAATTGGCGAAGAAAGCCCCGTTCAGAGCAGCCAAAATTAATGTGGGCAAAGAGAAACCAGTTCCTCTCGATGTTGATGATGAGGATGAGATTATTCCTGATTTTGCACCGCCTCGGACGTCTTATGATGAGGTGGGTCCATCTCAGCCTCGACGGGGCACCCGACTGTCGACCTTGGATGAGGATGTGGCCGGCCTACGCACCTCGGTGGATGACCTCAACGTCAGGATGGATACAATGTCCACCCAACATGCTAAATCTAAGAAGAATATAATGGCGTGGTTTCGTGCGCTAGGGAGGGACTGTAACGTTGACCTGACCACCGTTTTCTGACGACGAGTGATAACCAGGGAAGTCTCCTTACCCCTCTATACTTTTATTGTTGATTGACATGGGGACATGCCAACTTTTCATATGTGGGGTGGGGGACAATTTTGTTGTTGTATATGTGGATAATTTTTGTTTTGTTTGATTGTGTATAGTTGAAATTGTTTGTCTGCAATTAGTTTGACTTGGCCCGAAGAGGGACACCTTGCGACGGGTCTCTTGAGAGCATTACTTCGAAGTAAAAGAAAAATAGAAAATGTAGTGGACTCTTCCTGATGACGGACTACTTAGGCAGTTTTCTTGAGGGAAGTTAGTCCAAAGAAAACACCAAAAAGATTTTTTATTTTCTCTTTAGGTAGTGTAGTAGCTCCCCCTTGGTTTTTCTTTTGACAGCGGTTATTTTCCAAGGGTTTAGCTTGAACCGGGTATAGTTAGATTTTTTAGTTGTTAGGTTTCTCTTGGGCGAGGTGTTAAATGGCAAAACGCATCCCTTAGTGTGTACACCTGACCACCAAAGATCCTAGGGTGTGACGCTTAGGCTCTTCTGTTGACTCATGTAGAATGCCTTAAATTTGCATGTTATAACTGACTTGAATACTCAATGGAGTGTTTCGATGAACTAATTTGGAGTGGATTATGTGCCATGTACGTGTGAGGTATTTTGCATCACATTATATGTCTACATCAGATACCTAGAACTAGCCCCGTGTGTGTACAAAATGAAATAGAAGTTTGTTCAGTCTTAGAAGGGATATAGGCATTTCTTTGTTAAACCAGACATAAGTGTATATCCACCTGAAAGCAATTGACCATAGTTAACCCCCTTTGAGCTTATAAGCATGTTTCTTTGATAACCACATAACGAACCATACTCAATTATTTGAATAGCCTGTCTGTTTGAACCCTATACCTCCCATGAGCACTTGAAGTGTTAGCAAATGTGTAAAAGTCAAAGTGTGGGGTGGTGGTTTGGTTTGTAAAGGAAAATAGAAGGAATAGGATGAAAGGTGCAAAAGTGTGAAAGAAAAAAAAGAGAAGTAAAATGCAAAAGTGAAGGCCACTTAGAAAGAAAAAAAAGAGGACAATAAATAAATGTAGTCCTTGATGATTAGTGGCATGGAAAAGAAAGTTGCACCTAAATATAGTGGGGTAATTATGAAGCAAAGTGTGGTAAAAGTTCTGGCCAAGTATGAAAATGGGCTGAATGTTAATGCAATTGTATTAAAAGTGCTTAGGGAGGTTAGTCACTATAACCAAATGTATCCTACCCGTCCCTTTGCCTACATTACAACCAAATAAAGACCAATTGATCTTAGACTGAATAAACTCAATTAGTAGAGTATCACACTACGGGCAAACCTATGGTGTATCTGTGAGGCATATGAATGTTCTTTTTTGGAGTGAGTGAATTCTTTCGATTTAAAGTTCCTGCTGTTCTTAATATTATCTTTTGTGGAACTAATCTCAATTGTGTGATGTGAGGGCACGTGATTCATGAAGAAAAGGTAAGACTTGACCTCTGTATAGAATTGAGGAAGTAAGAATGTGGCATGGAATATAGAGTCTCCACTTGAGGCATAGATGTTACACAACTTGGTACAATACTTGTGAAATGTCATGGCGTGACACCAAAGGGTGATGCTTGAGAAGGTTAGGCCTGTAGAGTGTGGTTTTGTTGCTCGAGAACGAGCAAAGGTTTAAGTGTGGGGTGTTGATAATAGGTGAATTAGACAATTTTTTCGCCCCTAATGAACCATACTTTATTATGTTCTTAATGTGAATAGTAATAACAAAAATGCTCTGATTAGTGTTTTTATGCTTTGCAGGATGTACTCTATGATGAAAGACACTTCGGAGCAATTTGGGGTCAATTAAGGGAGTTTTATGCCAATCGAGAAGAACCCGTGAAAATAGCGCAAGAAAAAGGCTAAAGTTGCTGGAAAAATAGCCCACCGCGACCGCGATCGACCGCGGCTGGAGCGCACTGGGCAGAATCACTAGAAGCTGAAAGCGTGTCATCCACCGCGGTCGCGCCGCGTTCCTGCCGCGGTCGCGTCGCGTTCCTGCCGCGGGCGACAACTGATAGACCTGAAAAACTGAAGGACTTAAGTGCAAAATACGGGAATAAATTGCCAAACCCTATTTAAACATTGTAAATCCGCCCAAGAGAAGGATATTCTTGTTTTTAGACTCAATTAAGAGGCAAGACTCATTGTGAGAAGTCAAAAAACCATTAGAGTTTTATATTTTCTTCCTTTAATCTTTCTTTTGAGGATTATGAATTCCTTTGGGTTTTTATTGTTCTTGAGCACGAGTAGCTAACTTTTCTAATCTAAGGTTTTGGTGGAACCCGTTGGGGATGGACTAATTGTGATACTAATATAGTTTTGTTTGGTTGTTAATCTCTATTTGTTCAACTACGTTCTTGTTGTAGTTGATNCGAGGGTTTAGAGGTTGGATTAGAAATAACGATACCTCGGGTGCAATCTAAAGTGAACTGCAATGCAATCTAGCTAGCGTAACTTGAGAGAGTGCGTCTAGTAAATTATCATAATTACTTGAGAGAGATTTATGATAACTGGAGTGTTCATGATTGATAGAGACAACTAAGTCAAAACTATAGGAAGTACACAAGAAGGAATTTTACCAACGGGGGAAACCATAACCTTAGACCTTTATCATCATTGTTTAAATCTTATTGTTAGTTAATCTCTAATTTATTATTTTTGTTCAGTTGTAGTAGTATAAACAACACAAAGTGATATTTATAACTTTTGAGAAAGTTGATTGTTAAGAATTTAGTAGTCTAACAACAACGTTTGATACGTTAGTTCCCTGTGGGATTCGACTTTGGGCTAAATACTCAGATTATATTTGCAACGCCCACTTAGTCTTTTTTAAACATAGTTGAGCGTGATCAGGTACGAAGGAAAATATTTTTCGGAAAATGTTTTCCAATTTTCCCATGTTTGGTTGGCTTAAATGTTTTGGAAAATATTTTCCTCATCAATTCGTTTTCCTCCAATTGGAGGAAAATGTTTTCCCTATCAAGAGAAGGGAAAACATTTTCCAAAACT
>ML241656.1:0-23761 GCA_005239495.1 Nicotiana undulata | reverse complement strand
TGTCAAGCACTATGTGAACCCATTAGATTACCAACCCTATATTTGTGAAGTTTTCCCCAACCCTATCTAGATTAACACCATTATTAAACATGCATGCAAGGTCTTAGCTAATATTTCTAAGAATCAATCCAGGCCAACCCTCCCTTTGTTTAAAAATAAGAAAATTAATGAAAAAAAAGAAAAGGGGTTGGGAACCCTTACCTGCTAGAATGGGGAAGACGGAGATTACTCGAATTGCCAGACCTGAGAGACCTTGAAATTCACTTTGATGGAAGGATCACTTCCTTTCTCAAGAACTCTCCTTTCCTTCTCTCTATTTGTTCAGAAAATTTGTTAAAATGAAAGGGGGCAGGGGTTAAATGAAACTGTGGTCGGGTATAAAAATTTAGAAAATTAAAAGACCGTGTTGAATATGCGTTCAGAAATGCGATCCACATATTGGACCGCAGAATGGCTCCCAGGTGGGCCAACTTTTGAAAACATTCTGCCCGGGTATGCGACCACTATGCGGTCCGTATACACGTTATGCGATCGCATAACACCCCTTCAGTTGGGCAGTGATCTGCCCGTGTATGCGACCACTATGCGGTCTGCATACACGTTATGCGATCGCATAGTGCATCGCATAACCCCCATTTTCTGAAAAATTTAATTTCTTTCAAATCCGGGGTATTTTTACAAAATTAAGGTCCGTTTTAAGAATTTCCACAGAGTTAACCACTCGGGGATTTATTCGGGCATTATTTTAAGCAAGAAATTTTATGGGTCTTTACACATGGCGCTTGAGCTGCATTGGTTTGGAGATTCCATGAAGATTTTTGCTGAGTCCTTTGCCAGGCTCGTACCCGCTTTAATATGTTTTCGATCTTACTATCCCACCACTTGTCCTCGTCTATCGCGTTGACCAGATCGATGTGGTGGTAGGTTTCTCCATCCAGCCTTCTTCTACCTTCAACCACCGGGATGGTCTGGCAGCTATAGATATGGTTGCTTCCATCTCCATGGATGATTACTTCCTGGTGGTTCCACTCGAATTTTACTGCCTGATTTAATATTGATGCCACAGCCTCGATGACATGTATCCACGGTCATCCCAATAATAGGTTGTAGGACGCAAATATATCTATCACCTGAAATTTAACCTCGAACCATGTGGGTCCCATTTGCAGACAAAGACTGATTTCCCCAATGGTAGACCTCTGAGAACCGTCGAAAGCCTTTACGTTCATGGACCCTTCTCTTATCTCGTACAATCCCTTGCCCAATTTCTTGAGTGTCTTCAACGGGCATATGTTAAGGCTGGATCCCCCGTAATGAGGAACCCTGATGATAAAGTAATCCTCACATTGCACAGTTATGTGTAGCGCCTTGTTGTGACATAACCCTTCAGGTGGCAGCTCGTCCTCGTGGAAAGTGATCTTGTGACTTTCCAGCACATGTCCTACCATGTTGGCCATTTCTCCACTGGTGATGTTATTAGGCACATATGCTTCTTTCAACACTCTCATCAAAGCATTCATGTGCATCTCCGAATTCTGCAGTAAGGACATAATGGATATCTGGGTTGGAGTTTTGTTCAACTGATCGATGACTGAGTATTATTTGGCCTGCACCTTCCTCGAAAGATCATCTGGGCCTATCTCAATGATGGGCGGTCTGTTGGACGCTTGTTTGATAGACTCTGCCAAGTGTTCAGGTGTATAGACCCTGCCGGTCCTGGTCATCCGCTGCGCAACACCAGTTTCTTCTATCTTGATTTTGCTTTTCTTCCTTGCCTCGGCTACGTAATCCCAGGGTACAACATTAGTGTTGAAATGCAGTGTGGTTGACAGTGTCATTGTGATTGGTGTGGCTACCTTTACTTCAAATGGGACGGGTATAGTGGCAGGTGGAATTATTTCAACCTCAAACGCCACAGGTGTATCTGAAGGTGGGGTCGTTTCAAAATCAAATGGGATTGAGGCAGCCACCTCAACATCCTCCAACGGCTGAAATTGGACTATAATGGGATTCAATGTGACTGCTGGCTTCTTTGGGTCATCACCTTCTATGATCAGCCCGATCGACCCCTCTAGGTCCCATTCTTCCTCTATCTCTATCATGTTGATGCCTCCACCCCTATGGTCTGGGAGCGAATTGTTGTGGACATTGGGAGTAGATTCGTTTGCTTGGATGATCTTATTATCAATTAGAGACTGGATCTTATCTTTCAGTGAGCGACATTTATCAATTGTATGTCCCTTCATGCCGGAATGGTATGCACATGTTTTATTTGGATTGACAGGGGTCACAAGATATGAGTGACATAACCAACAACTTTCAGTCTTTCATACAGCTGGTCAATAGGTTCAGTAATGGCAATATATTGCTTGGGCGGCCTGTGGTCAAAATTGGGTCGAGGTCTTGGGAAATTTTGGCGAGTAGGGGGTGATTGGAAGTGCGATGGTTGAGAGTTGTAGGTATGATAAACAGGGGCTGGTTGGGAATATCTGGGAGATGTGGGTTGATAAGTAGGTGGGGGAGATGGCTGATATGTTGGTGGAGGTGCTGACTGATATGTAGGCGGGAGTGTTTGGTATATGAGTGGAGAGGTTCGATATGTCAATGGGGATTTAGGTCCCTGTGCAATCATTACGGCCCCACATCTTTCTTCTTGGATATGCCGCCAGACTGTAAGGCCTTGTTCGTGGCTTGTAGTGCTTCAAAATTGGTAACCATTCCGCTCTTAATCCCTTCTTCAATTCTCTCACCTAGCTTGATGATGTCAGAGAATTTGTGGTTTTCGATCATCATTAGCCTCTCGTGATACTGCGGATCTTGTGCCCGGACAAAGAATTTGTTCATTTGTTCTTCGTCTGGGGTAGTCCTGAACTTGGATGCTTCAGATCTCCAGCGAGTGGCATACTCCTGAAAAGTTTCGATGGGCTTCTTCTTGAGGTTCTGGATATAGAATACGTCTGGTGCATTCTCTGTATTGAACCTGAACCAATCCATGAAGTCTGATGCCATGTTCACCCAATTGGACCACTTCTTAGGGTCTTGGCTGATGTACCAAGATAAAGCATCTTCTCTAAGGCTCCTCATGAACAATTTCATACGAATCTTCTCATCTCTTCCCATTCCAACCAATTTATCACAATAGGTCCTCAGATGGACCCTAGGATCACCTGTGTCGTCGAACATCTCGAACTTAGGAGGTTTGTAACCCTCTAGTGTTTCAACATCAGGCTGTATTCATAGATCTTCATTTTTCAATCCTTCAACTCCCTTACTTCCTTCAACACGTTGAACTCGTCTAGTCAGCTTCTTGAGTTCTTCGGCCAAATTCTTGATAATCATATCCTTCTCACTAGATTCAGGTGTGTAAGAAATGGGTTGGGTGGAGTGAGGTAGAGTCTCCACGTAGATGAGGTTGTTATGATGTCCTGGCACCTGGGCATAGAGGTGGTCATTTTTGGAGCTTTGTGGTTCAGGGATGATCAGTTGGGTGTTTGTAGGAGTATGGAAAGTGTTGCATTGTGGTGGGATAGTTTGATGTTTCGGTGGAGTTGTACGGTGGTGAGTTGTTGGAGGATTCTATTGTTTGGGATAATCTGAGGAGGTATGAGATTTTGGGTGTTTGGGTGAGTGTCATCTGAAACACTAAGTGAGAAGGATAGATTTTGTCACACCCCAAAACCGAGGGACGAGACCGGCGCCTAACCGGATGAACCTGGCCAAGTGGACCTGGATTGTCTTTCCTACCCAACGCATTACCCCGTGATCATAATGTACGTTTTTATAAGTGAAACAACAAAGTAGAATCAAGGCGTGCATTTACAACATAAGTTCATTTTTCCTCTTTTAATGCTTCAACATTTAATAACCCCAAAACATATAAACTAAGTACAACATTCCCGATCCGGAACCACGAGTACGAGAAAATACAACTACTACCCAAAATATATGTACAACCCACAAAGTGTATACGTAGCCTCTAAGAGTACGAACAATATACACAGACTTGCCGGCGACAAGGCCCCGTCTATACCTCAAAAGAAGGCGACATAAACAACATGAGCCAACATGAATTACAAACAGCCCCGAGAAGAAGTGGGGCTCACCAAGACTGCTGAGAAAATGGAGGGAAGGCACCACTATCGGTGATCGGAGCTACCTGCTGTGGAACCACCTACATCCATATAAAATATGTAGCACCCCTGGAAAATGGGACGTTAGTACCATTGAATAGTACTAGTATGTATGAACAAACCTACTCTAGATAGGATAAACAGTAACAGTCAAACATGAGCAGAGGCATCATACAACTGTACACTGAAACATGGAAAATCACAACAAGAATTACCACATCCCACATCCCGTTTTTCCATCTTTTGGTTAATGTACTTTTAAGTTCCATCTTGTTATTATTATTACTGATCCACCGTGTCGTTGTCACACAAAGTCTGATCTCTGCCCTATCGGCTAAGCCATCCTAGGTGAAGTCCGGATTTCAATCACGTCACATATAACCACCGTGGCTTGTTTTCACGGAGTCCGATCTCTACCCGAATCGGCTAGGCTAACACCGTGGCTCGTGCACAACACACGGAGTCCGATCTCTGCCCGATCGGCTAGGCTATCTCAACTGAAATAGTGAGGACAATAATAATCATCATATCATAATCATATCACAACATCAAGTCATCCATGTGTACGACATGGAGTCCGATCCCAGCTAGATCGGATATGCCTTCTCACCCCTAGGACATTCTCCTGGTACAATTATGGATATTTTAGATCACTTACATCATTTCTAACCCTTTTTTATCCCCAACACACATTGTTCTTTGATTCATCTTTAATATCATTAGAATCCTCTGATTCACATTTCACATCAATTCATCCTTTAATCCATATTCCATAACCATCCGATCCATTAATTCATGTTTCACAATTTCCCAATCCATTGTTTCGTGTTTCATAAAAGTTCAACCTCATGTTTCACATTTCACATCATTACCATATCTTTACTCATATTCCATAACAATCCACCTTTTACATTTTTCACACCCATAATATAATAGGAGCACACACACCATAAGGAAGAAGATGATGATCAACATTTATACATTCCACTAGCAAGATATCATGGTGGTAGCATATAGAAACATGGAAACACGAATTCCTCAATTAAGCACATAGAGCACATAATTTCCATAGAAGGTCAATAAGAGAGTCATACCCGGAAAATGACAAGAACGGGTTTATCCTATGAGGATTAGAGTTAGCCATATATACCTCGAGTTGGAATTCCCCTTTAGTTTCTATCCCAAATAACCGGACCTCCTAACGCCTGCAATCTAATTTACAACGTGACACATTCACACTTAGAGTTGGGAACCTTGAACTCATTTGGGCATTTTATCAAATATTATGTGATCCTTTAGATTAACTAGCCCCTTTTTAGTGAAATATTTCCCTAGCCTACTTCCCTTTGCTAGATTATGGTAGATTATTCACATGCATGCAAGGTTTTAACTTTCTTCTTCAAGAACCAACCTATGTGTGTTCTACTCTAACTAAAATCTGAGAAGTTGGGGAAATGGGGTGAAGACTTACCTCTTATGGTGAAGAAGATGACGACTAGTCGATTAATTCCAGGCCCGAGCAGAGATGGAGGACCAATTTGGGGAAGATGAGGACTTCTCTGACTAGAACCAACTCTCACTTCTCTCTACTTTGGTCAGATAATCGTTAAAAATGAAGGGGATGGGTGTTTTATTAAACTCGGGGTCGGGTTTTTAAAGTAGAAATTAGTAGCTCCGAAGCAGGTATGCTGCCAGGAATGCGATTGCATTCCTGTTATGCGGTCCGCATACCTGTCAAATAAGTGGCCTTTAGCTGGGCTAAAAAGATAAGCAGACTGTCCAGGTATGCGACCACTATGCGGTCCACATACCTGTTATGCGATCGCATAGTGCATCGCAAAACTCCCTCCGCAAACATCAAGGTGCAAGAATGCGACAACTATGCGGCCCGCATTTGTGAAACACGATCGCATTCTGGGCCGCATAGCTGTCCTCAAAATGGACAGCAAACTGTCCAAGTATGCGACCACTATGTGGTCTGCATACCTGATCTGCGATCGCATAGTGGACCGCAAATTGGCGCAAATCTGGGAAATTATATCTTTTAAGTCTTGGGGTACTTTTTACTCCAAAAAAAGTCCGTTTTAATAATTACTACAGTTGTAACAACATGGGGCCTACCCGAGCATCATTTTTAGTTAAGAAAATTTACGGGTCTTTATATCATCCCCCACTTAAAATCATTCGTCCTTGAATGAAGATTTGGGGAGTCATTTGGGTCAGAAAACACAAAGATACCAGCCCCCAATTTTCACTAACTTCAATATTTAGTAAAATTTTTGCCAGAGTTTCCCCTGTAAATAGGCCTATCCACCTGCCAGAGAGCCCCCGAAACACAATTCAACAAGTCCCACATAGTTCAGTTAACACAACGAATGACACATAATTAAGTTATTTTAATGAATTGCATATAATTCAACTAACACGATACATACATATATAGTACAAGGTTGAAGAGTCATAAGAGAGGGGAAGATGGGGAGTGGGGTGTTCTTGCACAAAATATGACACAAAGTTGCATTTGCCTAGAGATAACAATCTTCAAAACCACTACTTGACTTATTCAAACAAATGAGGGTATTTTTCTTTCATTTCACTTTCCTCTTCCCACGTGGCTTCCTCGACTTATTGACTTCTCCATGACACTTTAACTGAAGCAATCTCCTTGTTTCTCAACTTACGAACTTGCCTATCAAGAATAGCGATGGGAACCTCTTTGTATGACAACTCTTCATTGACCTCAACAGTCTCAACCGGTACGAAGGCAGATGGATCTCCAATTACTTTCTTCAGCATGGACACATGAAACACCGGGTGCACTAATGACATCTCAGGGGGAAGCTCCAGCCTATACGCTACCTGTCCTATCCTCTTGGCGATCCTATCCGGTTCGACATACCTTAGGCTCAACTTCCCCATCTTTCCAAACCGCATGACTCCCTTCATGGGAGATACCTTCAAGAATACCTAATCATCTACTTGAAACTCCAAATCCCTACGACGAACGTCCGAATAAGATTTCTGACGACTTTGAGTAGTTTTCAACCTCTCAGAAATGACTCTAACCTTCTCCATAGCTTGATGCACAAGATCCGGTCCTAGAAATTCTGCCTTTCCAACCTCGAGCCATCCAATTGGAGACCTACACCTTCTTTCATAGAATGCCTCAAATGGGGCCATTTGAATACTAGCATGGAAACTATTGTTGTAAGAAAACTCTATAAGCGGCAAGTGATCATCCCAGCTACCCTTAAAATCAAGTACACAAGCTCGTATCATGTTTTCAAGCGTCTGAATAGTCCGCTATGCTTGTCCATCAGTCTGCGGGTGGAATGCTGTGCTGAGATTTGCCTGCGTACCCAAACCTTGCTGAAATTTCTTCCAAAAGATAGCTGTGAAATGGCCCCCTCAATCCGAAATAATAGATACTTGAGTGCCATGAAGCCTGACTATTTCTTTGATATACAACTGTGCGTACTGCTCTGCAATATCGGTGGACTTTACTGGCAAGAAATGCATTGACTTCGTGAGCCGATCCACTATCACCCAAATTGAGTCGAACTTACACGGAGTGCGGGGTAACCCCACCACAAAGTCCATATTAATCATCTCCCATTTCCATGTTGGTATTTCCATAAGCTGTGCCAACCCACCGGGCCTCTGATGCTCGGCCTTAACTTGCTTTCAATTCGGACACCTAGCCACAAAGTCCGCCATGCCCCTCTTCATACCATTCCACCATTAAATCTCCTTGAGATCGTGATACATTTTCGTAGAACCTAGGTGTACAGAATACCTAGAATTGTGAGCCTCCGCCATTACTCTCTCCCGAAGATCATCCATGTCCGGAACACATAGCCTCCCTTGGCACCACAAAACACCGTCATCATGGCCGAGTGAAGATGTTGTAGTCTTGTGATTCAGAATCGCCTCTCTCAACTGCGCCAATGTTGGGTCCCTGATTTGCTTTTCCTTGACTTCCGCTACAAGTGACGACCCTTCGCCCCATTGCGCACCACGACATCCCCTTCTTCTGAGGTCGAAAGATAGATGCCTAGACTGGCCAACTGATAAACCTCCCGAGCCAAAGGCATCTGACCTGCTTCCAAATGAGCCAAGCTACCCATGGATTTCTGACTAAGAGTGTTGGCCACCACATTCGCCTTTCCTGGATGGTACAATATATTCGTATCATAATCCTTGAGAAATTCCAACCATCTCCGCTGCCTTAAGTTCAATTCCTTTTGCTTGAATAAATACTGAAGACTCTTATGATATGTGAACACGTCCACATGGACCCCATAACGATAATGCCGCCAGATTTTCAATGCAAACACAACTGCTGCGAGCTCCAAATCATGCGACGGATAATTCTTCTCGTGATTCTTGAGTTGTCTTGAAGCATACGCTATTACCTTACCACATTGCATCAGCACACACCCCACACCAACCCTAGAAGCATCACAGTACACCACGAATCCCTCTGTACCTTCTGGCAAGGTCAATGCCGGCGCTGAAGTCAATCTTGATTTCAATTCCTGGAAAGTCTTTTCACAAGCATCAGACCACTGGAACTCAACCGCTTTCTGCGTCAACTTAGTCAATGGGGAGGAGAGAGTAGAGAATCCTTCTACGAACCTCCAATAATACCCAGCTAAACCCAAGAACCTGCGAATCTCTATCGGGCTCGTTGGTCTAGGCCAATCCTTCACTGCTGCGATCTTTTGGGGATCAACCCGAAGCCCTTCCCTGGAAACAACATGGCCCAAAAAGGTGACTAATTCTAGCCAAAACTCACATTTTGAGAACTTTGCAAACAACTAGCGCTGATGAAGGGTCTGCAAAACTGCCCTGAGGTGATTGACATGGTCTTCCTGACTTTGCGAATAAACAAGGATATCGTCGATGAAAACTATCACGAAAGAGTCAAGAAACGGATTGAAAACCCGATTCATAAGATCCATAAAAGTTGTTGGGGCGTTGGTTAGCCCAAAAGACATTACCAAGTATTCGAAGTACCCATAACGAGTCCTGAAGGTGGTCTTAGGAATATCCTACTCCCTGATCTTTAACTGGGGATACCCGGACCGTAAATCAATCTTTGAGAAGAACCTAACACCTTGCAATTGGTCGAACAAATCATCTATCCGAGGAAATGGGTACTTGTTTTTTATGGTGGCCTTGTTGAGCTGCCGATAATCAATACACATCCGAAGCGATCCGTCTTTATTTCTGACAAAAAGAACCGGTGCGCCCCAAGGCGACACACTTGGCCTAATGAAAACTTTTTCTAGAAGATCCCTCAATTTCTCTTTTAACTCTCTCAATTCTGACGGCGCCACTCTGTAGGGTGGAATAGATATTGGTTGCGTAACTGGAAATACATCAATCCCGAAATCGATCTCTCTATCTAGTGGAATCCCAAGAAGCTCATCCAGAAAAACCTTGAGAAACTCATTCACGACAGGTACGGACTCGGGAGCAGACACCTCTGAAGTGGTATCCGCAACCCGGACCAAATGGTAGAAGCACCCTTTTCTGATCATCTTTGAGGCCTTAAGGTAGGAAATAAACCTACCTCTTGGCACAATATTATTCCCCTCCCACTTGATAACTGGTTCATTAGGAAACTCGAGCCTCATAATTCTGTTTCGGCAATCGAGTTTAGCAAAGCGTGAATAGAGCCAATCCATCCCCATTATCACATCAAAATTTACCATTCCCAACTCAACAAGATCGTCTGTGGTATCTCGACCACGCACCGTGAAAACACAGTTCCTATAGACTCGCGTAGCTGTAATAGATTCATCAACCAGAGTTGACACAGAGAACGACTCATGGAGCTGTTCGGGTTCTATCCCAAAACTCGAAGCAACAAAAAGGGTGACATATGATAAGGAAGACCCAGGATCAATAAGAGCATAAACATCATGAGATTGAACAGTCAGGATACCTGTGACGAGATCAGGAGAAGCCTCCGCACTCTGACGACCACTCAAAGCATAGAACCGACTGGGTCCTCCCCGACCTCGTGCACCACCCCTAGCTGGTGCTGAAGGGCCTCGGGCTGGTGGGCGTGTTGAAGATATAGCAGCTAAAGAACTAGATGGCTGGGCGGCACCCTATCCTACACCCTGGCCGAATGAAGGGAAGTCTCTATGAATATGACCCTCACCCCAAAACCATAGCATACTGGCCGATCCAGATAACATGGCCCAGTATGAAACCTCTCACACTTGGGGCATGAGCCCCTTTGCAACTGGAACCTTCCACCTGAACGACCTGGCTGATGGAACTCCCTGCCGCCTGAAATGGCCCCAAAACGACCTCCATGCTGATGATGATGGTGTCGCCCTGGTGGCGGGGCACTAGCTGATGACTGAGCATGAGACTGGGATGGTCCTGATGACCCTCTCCCAGGAACTTGTCTCCCTCCTCCAAAAGAACCCCAAGGTTGCCCGCCGATCGGGCTCTACTACTACTTTCTCTCTCGATCCTTATCTTCAATTTTCGAGCCTCCGTAGCCAGGGCAAATCCCACAATCTTCCCATAGTTCATATCTAAATGCAGAGAAGCCGTAGCAGCTTCATTAATAACCATGGGTCCAAGGCCCTGCACGAACCGACGAACTCTAGCCTCCATAGTCGACATCATACGAATAGCATATTTGGACAAGCGCACGAACTCCATATGGTACTCCCACACACTCCTATTGCCCTGCTAGAGGACCTCAAACTCTGTAGCACGGGCTGCAATAGTCTCGGCGGGCAAGAAATGGTCCATGAAGGCATCTACAAACTCATCCCACCTCGTCGGAGGGCTCCCCTCTCCACGGGAACTCTCCCACATCTCGAACCACAAATATGTCGCTCCTTTCAGATGATAGGAAGCCAACTCAACCCCCTCTGTCTCAGTAGCCCTCATAACTCGGAGGGTTTTGTACATCTCGTCAATGAACTCCTGAGGATCAGCCTCTGAGTCGGTGCCTGTGAACTCTGGAGGGGATAATTGTAGAAACTGGTTGACTCTGTAACCTGAAGAATCCCCTAGCGCGCTAGAGGACGTAGGGGCATCATTTGATCTTTGGGCCTGGGAGGCAACTAACTGGGTCAACATCTAGATAGCTCCCCTGAGGTCCCCATCAGAAATACCGGGATCGGAAGCTGGAGCTGTAGGTGGGTCAGGAATATCAGCGGGAGGGATTTCAGCACCCTCCGCTGGAGCGGGAATAGGAATAGTCTGGCCTGGAGCGGAGGAGTCAGGCTAGTTTATGGTCGGCGAATCATTCGCGCCCGCACCACCAGATGGTGAATTTATAACCACTCCCGGGGTGGCATTGGCCTCTAGGCCGAGTCGAGCTCTCTTCTTGGGTGCCATTTACTGAAAGTTGAAACAACGCATGGGTTAGAGATAGACGGCCTCACCTTTCACCACATTGCACGATACGGAATATCAATAAAAGGGTATTTTCCTAAATGTCCATGCAGCCCCCTAATTATAGATGTGGTCGACAACACACCTATAAGAAGGGCTCTACTAAACACGACTCCGAGACATCCTAGGACACTTTTAAAACCTTAGGCTCTGATACCAAGCTTGTCATGCCCCAAAATCAAGGGACGAGACTGGCGCCTAACCGGATGAACCCTGCCAAGAGGACCTGGATTTCCTTTCCTACCCAACGCATTACCCCGTGATCATAATGTACGTTTTTATAAGTGAAACAGTAAAAGAGAATCAAGGCGTGCATTTACAACATAAGTTTACTTTTCCTCTTATAATGCTTCAATATTTAATAACCCCAAAACATATAAACTAAGTACAACATTCCCGATCCGGAACCATGAGTATAAGTAAATAAAACTACTACCCAAAATATATGTACAACCCACAAAGTGTCTACGGAGCCTAAGAGTACGAACATTATACATAGACTTGCCGGCGACAAGGCCCCGGCTATACCTCAAAAGAAGGCGACATAAACAGCTTGAGCCAAGATGAACTACACACGGACCCGAGTAGAAGTGTGGCACACCAAGACTACTGAGAAGATGGAGGGAAGGCACCACTATCAGCGATCGGAGCTACCTGCTAAGGAACCACCTACATCCATATAAAAGATGTAGCGCCCTCGGCAAAAAGGACGTTAGTACCATTGAATAGTACTAGTATGTACGAACAAACCTACTCCAGATAGGATAAATAGTAACAGTCAAACATGAGCAGAGGCATCATACAACTGTACACTGAAACATGGAAAATCACAACAAGAATTACCACATCCCACATCCCGTTTTTCCATCTTTTGGTTAATGTACTTTTAAGTTCCATCTTGTTATTATTATTACTGATCCACCGTGTCGTTGTCACACAAAGTCTGATCTCTGCCCTATCGGCTAAGCCATCCTAGGTGAAGTCCGGATTTCAATAACATCACATATAACCATCGTGGCTTGTTCTCACGGAGTCCGATCTCTGCCCGAATCGGCTAGGCTAACATCGTGGCTCGTGCATAGCACACAGAGTCCAATCTTTGCTCGATCGGCTAAGACATCTCAATTGAAACAATGAGGACAATAATCATCATCATATCATAATCATATCATAACATCAAGTCATCCATGTGTACGGCATGGAGTCCGATCCCATCCAGATCGGATATGCCTTCTCACCCCTAGGACATTCTCCTGGTACAATTATGGATATTTCAGATCACTTACATCATTTTAACCCTTTTTGATCCCCAACACACATTGTTCTTTGATTCATCTTTTATATCATTAGAATCCTTTGATTCATATTTCACAAAAATTCATCCTTTAATCCATATTCCATAACCATCCAATCCATTAATTCATGTTTCACAATTTCCCAATCCATTGTTTCGTGTTTCATAACAGTTCAACCTCATGTTTCACATTTCACATCATTACCATATCTTTACTCATATTCCATAACAATCCACCCTTTACATTTTTCACACCCATCATATAAAAGTAGCACACACACCATAAGGAAGAATATGATGATCAACATTTATACATTCCACTAGCAAGACATTATGGTGGTAGCATATACCGACATGGAAACAAGAATTCCTCAATTAAGCACATAGAGAACATAATTTCCATAGAAGGTCAATAAGAGAGTCATACCCGAAAAATGACCAGAACGGGTTTATCCTATGAGGATTAGAGTTAGCCATACATACCTCTAGTTGGAATTCCCCTTTAGTTTCTATCCCGAATCACCGGACCTCCTAACGCCTGCAAAATAATTTACAACGTGACACATTCACACTTAGAGTTAGGAACCTTGAACTCATTTGGTCATTTTATCAAATATTATGTGATCCTTTAGATTAACTAGCCCCTTTTTAGTGAAAGATTGCCCTAGCCTACTTTCCTTTGCTAGATTATGGTAGATTATTCACATGCATGCAAGGTTTTAACTTTCCTCTTCAAGAACCAACCTATGTGTGTCCTACTCTAAAAAAAATCTGAGAATTTGGGGAAATGGGGTGAAGACTTACCTCTTATGGTGAAGAAGATGACGACTACTCGATTAATTCCAAGCCTGAGTAGAGATGGAGGACCAATTTGGGGAAGATGAAGACTTTTCTCACTAGAACCAACTCACACTTCTCTCTATTTTGGTCAGAAAGTCGTTAAAAATGAAGGGGAGAGGTGTTTTATTAAACTGGGGGTCAGGTTTTAAAATTAAAAATTAGCAGCCCCGAAGCAGGTATGCGGTCAGGAATGAGATCGCATTCCTATTATGCGGTTCGCATACCTGTCGCATAAGTGGCCTTCAGCTGGGCAAAAAAGAGAAGAAGACTGTCCAGGTATGCGACCACTATGCGGTTAGCATACCTGTTATGCGATCGCATAGTGCGTCACATAACTCCCTCCGCAAAAATCAAGGTGCAAGAATGCGACAACTATGCGGCCCCCATTCGTGAAATGCGATCGCATTCTGGGCCGCATAGCTGTCCTCAAAATGCACAGCAAAACTATCCAAGTATGCGACCACTATGCGGTCCACATACCTGATCTGCGATCGCATAGTGGACCACATACCTGCGCAAATTTGGGAAATTACATCTTTTAAGTCCTGGGGTACTTGTTACTCCAAAAAGGGTCTGTCTTAAGAATTATTACAGTTGTAACAAAATGGGGGCCTACCCGGGCATCGTTTTTAGTTAAGAAACTTTACGGGTCTTTACATATTTTCCAAATTCCGGACATGCTCAAGCTGCCCTTGGAGCTTCAACAACCTTTGCTCAAGTTGTGTCATAGCATTGTTCTGGACCCGAGTACCTTGACTGTCAGAAGCTTTTGTTCGTTCAGCTGGCATTGTGTTTTCCTTTCTGATATTGCTCAAATCTTCCATTTTGCTTTTGCCTTTGCTTTTTCCCTTAGGTGGACTAGGAGGAGGAGAAGGTGGAGGGCCCCTGGATCTTTTGTGGTATGATGATGATACCAGAATGCACGAACCAACCTTTGGGGAGGGGAATAATCAAAACAAAGAAAAAAAAAAAAGGTAGCCAAGTCAGTGAGGATCATGAGAAAATATTGCAGTATTTAAACACATATTGTAGGAGTATAAAGCGTGTCCTAATTTTGGGAGCCTCGTTGTGTCCGAGGTAGGCCTAGCGGCAAGTTGATTTGGAGAACTTAGATGCCAAAATGCCTCATTTCATTAATATAAATAGACGAATCCCAAACGACACTAAAATAATAAGCAGGAAATGAAGTCACTAATGGCACTTGGCCTTATTACATTGATAAAAGAAAAAAGGAAAACCTATCCTACTTGGTCCAAGAAGGACCTTCCCCAGATTCGGCATCCTTGATCCCATCGAACAAATTCCCTAGCTCACGTAGTCCCAGCAGCTGGTACGCTCTGGCCAGGTGTCCTCCTTAATTTCCCTCGGCTTTCTGACAATCTTCGACCCTCTTGATGATCTTACCTTCCAACTCTACTATGCCTCGCTCCAAGTATTCCAGCTTCTTGTTGGAACGGATGGCCATGTCTTTTCATTCTTCGATCAACCTTTTGCTGGTTTCATGTATCTCCCGGTGCTCATTCTCAGACTCGTGGATCCTCTTGCACAGACGGTTGTACTTGACCTGAGCCTCGGCATTCTCATCTATGATTCAGTGGCCTCGGCTGATCCCTGGCCTCACTAACCCATCCAAGTCATCTTCCAACCACGCCGAGTAGAAAGGTGCACATCCTGCATGGTACCTGTCTGGTTCAATTGTGTTCTTTTCCATTATGCTTTTGCAGTGCCACATGTGTTGGGCTTGGCACTTGTAGGGAACATCATCATATTGGAAGTCAGCTCGGAAATGGATCATCTTATCGACCCTTGGCACAACTTGCTTTCTGCCTGCTTTTCTCATGACTCGGAGAGGAACGTAAGGATATATACCTCTCAACCCAATCAGCACTAGGTGTGGTGCATCCCTAGACCTGACGATGAATTCGTCCGTCGGGAACCACTCAAACATCCATTGTATTTTCTCCTCAGTTAGGTTATCAAATAACTCTACCCACTCCTTGGCAGTCTCTGGTTGAGAAAATCTGTCGCGAATATATGTCATCCGCTTTGGGTGATGGAAAGCAATGTGATCGTTCCAAGCCCTACGCGGAAGTTCTTGGTGGTATTGGCCCTTTTGGGGATGTTCTAAGAGCCACAGTTGCAGTAACAAATTGCATCCCTCAAAATTCTTAGCTCCTATTTGAAAATGTTCCAAGGCTCGGTAAATGTTTGATATGATCATCGGGACAATGTTGAAGGCTTGCCCATCAATCCCCTCCATCAAGGCCTTGGTTACCATGGCTAACCTAGTGTGAATCCTTTCCTTCTTTGTTGGAAACACTATTAGTCCCAGAAAGCATGCAATGAATACAAATACCCTACGGTGGATATGCCCTAGAGATGTAATGGCAAACTCGTCGTGATAGGTACAATATGATTTGCTGTGACCGTACCTTTCATAAAAGTACTCGAAGGGTATGTATGACTGTTTCAAACACTCTTACTCAACGTTCTTCTTCAATCCCATCATTTTCAGAAAACCTTTGCCTGTGCGATTCTCAGGCACCAACAACCTAGGGGTTTCCCAGACTAACCCAGCTAGTCCTATCTCTTCTAGAAGCGGTGTCATCTCAATATTCCCAAAGAGGAACACAGCTCGTTCGGTATCCCAAAATAAGGTGGCAACCTCAATTAGCATGTTGTTCGATTGGATGTCCAAAAGAGATGGTAAATTGCCTAGGTATTTCTTGACGTGTTTCTTATCACTAGAGGAAAGATCCTCCCACCAGTTCAGGAGCATTGGAGGGATATTGCTGACCATACCGAATCTGGAGACTTCGTGCCTCATATTTTTGCAAGACAAAGATAGTTAGGCCCTTACCCCACCAGTCTCGACTATTTATACACTTATTATTAGCATACAAGCATTTAGTTCTCCAAATAAATGCACAGAACGTGATTGCGTCTGTTGGGATTATGAAAACCCTGGTGGACTTTGGACAAGGCTGTCTTAAAGGGTTATTGTGCGGACGACCCATGAACCCGGCTAGGTTTGACCATGATGCATGCACAATATAACCGAGTAATGTTTCTATGGGGTTTTAGACTGTCCTCTCAAGGGGAAAGGTATAGAACCATCGATTGCACCACTGATCGACTGGTTTTACCGCAAATAAGTCTTTCCGAATTTAGGGGGTGATATAAATAGGAAGAGCGCAACCACTCATCAAGCGTTGCTATATGATTTGTATTGGCACGAGTGGAATATGATGTTGAGCATGATTATGCAATAATAAATAAGCAATAAAATCATATTGTCATGTATTTGCACGTTATGAAAGCGGTAAATACAACAGTTATAATTTAAAGCGGTTACAAAGAGAAACAAAGAAACATGTCAGTTTTGATTTTGGGAAAGAACAATTATTTGAAAGAAATAAACAATTAGTTGCACATAAAGGGGGAAAGGGTGTCAAGACCCAATTTCGGAGTCGTGATGGCGCCTGTCGTTGAACCAGGCCAGCCACCTATTTATAACTAATCTAGATTCGATTACCAGAGAAAATATCATTTTTAACAAGTCTGAAGATAATAACAATAATAAATCTGGAGTTGAAACAATCTATGAAACCAAACTTAAATCCTACAAATCCCGGATCCAGTGTCACGCAGTCATGAGCTGCTAATACATAATGTAAAATAAAAGAGTAATGGCCAACATAGTCTGAAAAGTAAATAACGACAGGTAGAATAGGAAAGAGATGACGAGATCACGGTCGCCAGCTGCTACCTCGACAACTCTGATGGAAACTGTCAGCTACTCAATGACCAGAGCCGGGTCCCGATGTACTTGGATCTGCACACAAGGTGCAGGGGTTAACGTGAGTACACCAACTCAGAAGTAATGAACCCAAACTATGGGCTGAGAGGTAGTGACAGACTAAACCTCTGATATTCATGAACAACAATATATAAACTTGGACATGACAGTGATATAATAGAAAATAAACAAAGATACACCAATTATGTCTGTACAATCTACATACCAGCATATGACAATAAGGAATCAGAAATGATATGTACACAGTATCCCAAACTATCACAAGGAAGTCCACTCAGTACTAGAATTGGCCTTCAGGCCCAGGAAAAGTCCATCCCGATTTATACATAAACACAAGTGACGTAGTCACCTAGTACTGAGGAAAAGGCCAGTCCAGCCCCACAGAGAAGATCCATCTTCGGAACATATCACTCGGACAAGATCCATGTCCAGGGACGATCCATCACTCCATATATCAATAACTTCGGACAAGATCCATGCCCAGGGAAGGCATGATTTGAGGATCACTGCGGTGTGCAGTCCGATCTCACAACTGTCTCAATACCAGGCTCTCGTCCTCACTAAGTCAATACTTTCCAGTATCACTCACAAGGCTCACAGATATAAGAATCAACCCAAAACAACGATAACATATAAATAAGCAAATAATTATTGAGACTGAGACATGAAACATATGCTATAATAGGACTGAGTACATGAAAGAAAATAGTCACATATAGAGGCAGCAATAACTGACCATTCCGGTCTGAACATATTGGCGTGAAGCCTTAGCATTTATACTTAACATGATTTCTAATATGTTCAAGGTAAATACAACCTTCACAGTACAAGTATCAGCCTGAAATAACCATTAGGCAGTGCCATGGGATGAGCCCGGCCACAAATATTCGGTGTACGCCCGCATGCTCGTCACTTGGCACGTGTGTCACCTTAATTAACATCAAATACCAGATAAATTGGGGTTTCAAACCCTTAGTTCCAAGTTTGGAAACGTTACTTACCTAAAAAACGGCTAAAATACTACTCCGTAGTGCCCTTGCCTCTAAATTCGGCCTCCGAGTGCTACAAATCTACCAACAATCAGATTTATGCCCTTATAATATGCCAAGGAATGAAACCCAAACAAAATTTATCAATTTTAAGCACAAACCCGACTCTGGGACCACGTCTTGGAACTCGACAAACTTTATACCAAAATGATCCTCATCATCTCACGAGTCCGTACATATAAAGAACTCTGAAATCGGAGTCCAAATGACCCCTCAAATCCCCCCTAGAAGGTCTCTTAAACTCAAGCCCTAGTTTACCCCTTTTTTTCCACTGATTTTTCCCAGTTAAACTATGATAATAAGGTCCTTAATCACATATAATCGTTAGTAAGCCCAAAAATCTTACCCCAGTGAAGAACAAACGGTTTCCTCTTCAAAAAGCCTCAAAAAGCTCGGAACCCGCAACAAAAGTAGTGAAAAGAAGACTAAAAATCGATAAGTCCCCTTTTTATACTTTCTGCCCAGGCTTTTCGCACCTGTGGCCCTTGCCCTTGCACCTGCGGTCCGCACCTGCGCTCAGGAGGACCGCACATGCGAAATTTCATTAAACCGCCAATTCTCGCACCTGCGGCCCAGGCATCGCACCTGCGGCTCCGCAGATGCGCCTAAACGACTGCTCCTGCGGTTTTTCTCCAGGACCCCTGTGCTCGCACATGCGATCAGCATTGCCGCTCCTGCGGCTCGCTCATCCGCAGGTGCGGAAATGACAGCAGCTGAAGCTGCATATTACCAAGCCCAAAATCCCTGTTCACCATCTGAAATCAACCCCGAGCCCCACGGGGCCCCAACCAAACATACCAACACATCCTAAATGATCATTAAAACTTAGTCGCACCCTCAGAACAACCAAAATAACATCAAAACACCAAAATCACATCACATTCAAGCCTATGAACTTTGAAATTCCTATATTCTACTAACGATGCCGAAACCATCCAAACCACATCCGATTGGTCTGAAAATTTGCACACATATCCAAAATGACATTACAAACCTGTTCCAATTGTCGGAAATCCATTCTGACCCTGATAGCCTATTTTCCACTGCCGACCGGAAATCACCAAAAACTAACTTTCGCCAATTCAAGCCTAATTCTACACCGGACATCACCAAAATATTCCGAGAACACTCCTAAGTCCTAAATCACCTAACAAATCTATCCGAGCCATAAAATCCGCATTTCAAGGTCGATTACCAATAAGTCAACTCCCAGTTGACTTTTCCAAGTATAAAGCTACTTTTAGAGACTAAGTGTTTCCATTCTCACTACACCCGTTCTGAACCCGGCCAACCGACTCTAACACTCATAAACATTATACCCAACCTATGATCAGGAACAAACAGTAATAGAAATGCAAATTCTACGGAATGACTGACCGGGTCATTACATTATCCCCCTCTTAAACAAACGTTCGTCCTCGAACGGGTCTAGAAACATACCTGGAGTCTCAAACAAGTGAGGATATCTGCTCTTCATCTCCCGCTCGGTCTCTCAAGTAGCCTCCTCCACTGGCTGACCTCTCCACTACACCTTCATTAAAACTATGTCCTTTGACCTCAACCTTCTGACCCGACGAGCCAAAATAGCCTCTGGCTCAACCTCATATGACATATCACCCTCGAGCTGAACTGTGCTGAAGTCCAAAACATGAGACGGGTCACCAACATACTTCCGGAGCATCGACACATGGAATACCAGATGAACATTCGACAAGCTGGGTGGCAAGGCAAGTCTATAAGCCACCTCTCAAACCTTCTGAAGCACCTCAAAAGGACCAATAAACCGGGGACTCAGCGTTACCCTCTTCCCGAACCTCATAACACCCTTCATGGGTGACACGTTCAACAATACTTTATCTCCCTCCATGAAAAACACATCCCGAACCTTCCGGCTTGCATAACTCTTCCGCCTAGACTACGCCGTACGAAGTCGCTTCGGAATCAACTTCACCTTCTCCAACGCATCCTGAACCAAATCTGTGCTCAATAGCCTAGCCTCACCGGGCTCAAACCAACCAACCAAAGATCTAAACCTCCTACCATATATAACCTTATACGGGGCCATCTGAATACTGCACTGGTAGCTATTATTATAAGCTAACTCCACGAGTGGAAGAAACTGGTCCCATGAACCCCAAAAATCAATCACACAGGCACGTAACATGTCCCCTAAAATCTGAATAGTCCGCTCCGACTGCCTGTTGGTCTGAGGATGAAATGATGTGCTCAACTCTACCTGAGTACCCATACCTCTCTGCACGGCCCTCCAAAACTGAGATGTGAACTAAGTACCTTTGTCAGAAATGATTGAAACCGAAACTCCATGCAATCAGACAATCTCCCTGATGTAGATACCAGCTAACCGCTCTGAAGTATAAGTGGTACCAACAGGAATGAAGTGCACGGACTTGGTCAGTCGATCCACAATGACCCAAATAGCATAAAATCCCTCGAAGTCCGTGGAAGCCCAACTACAAAGTTCATGGTGATCCGCTCCCACTTCCACTCCGGAATATCTAACCTCTGAAGCAATCCACTTGGTCTCTGGTGCTCATACTTGACCTGCTAGCAGTTGAGACACCGTGCCACATACTCAACAATATCTCTCTTCATCCGCCTCCACCAATACTATTGTCTCAGATCCTGAAACATCTTCGCGGCACCCGGATGAATGGAATACCGCGAGCTATGGGTCTCCGCTAATATCAACTCTCGAAGCCCATCCACATTAGGCACGCCAATACGGCCCTGCATCCTCATAACCCTGTCATCACCAATAGTCACATCCTTGGCATCACCTCGACGAACCCTGTCCTGAAGAACTAACAAGTGCCGGTCATCATACTGGCGTGCTCTAATATGATCATACAGAGAAGACCTGGAAGCCATACTAGCTAAAACCCGTGGAGGCTCTGACAAATCCAATCTCACCAACTGACCCGCTAAAGCCCGAACCTCAAGTGCTAAAGGTCGCTTTGCTGCTCGAAGGTAGGCTAGACTCCCCAAACTCTCTGCTCTGTGACTCAGGGCATCAACTATCACATTGGCATTCCCCGGATGATATAAAATGGTGAGGTCATAGTCCTTTAGAAGCTCCAACCATCTCCTATGGCGCAAATTCAAGTCCTTCTACTTCAGCAGATACTGCAAACTATGATGGTCGGTGAAAATCTCACACTGCACTCCATACAAATAATGGCGCCAAATCTTCAAGGCATGAACAATGGAAACTAACTCAAGATCGTGCACTGGATAATTCTTCTCGTGCACCTTTAACTGTCTAAATGCGTAGGCAATCACCCTACCGTCCTGCATCAATACCGGTCCCAAGCCAACTCTAGAAGCATCACAGTAAACTATATATGAACCCAAACCAGTAGGCAACACCAATACCGGAGCTGTGGTCAATGCTGACTTGAGCTTTTGAAAGCTCTCCTCACACTCATCATACCATCTGAATGGAGCACCCTTTTGGGTCAATCTGGTCAAGGGTGAAGCAATAGAAGAGAACCCCTCTACAAAGCGACGGTAATATCCCGCCAAACCAAAGAAACTCCTAATCTCTTTAGCTGAGGACGGTCTGGGCCAACTCTGCACCGCCTTAATATTTTTCGGATCAACCTGAATACCCTCACTAGACACCACGTGCCCCAAGAAAGCTACCAAACCAAGCCAAAATTCATACTTGCTCACACTTTGCATAAAGCTTCTCCTCCCTCAACCTCTGCAACACAACCCTCAAATGCTGAGCATGCTCCTCATGGATATGAGAATATACCAGGATGTCATCAATGAACACAATGACGAAAGAATCAAGGTAAGACTGAAACACGCTGTCCATCAAATGCATGAATGCGACTGGGGCATTGGTCAGCCCAAATGACATAACCAAGAACTCATAATGACCATATCTGGTCCTGAAAGCAGTCTTCGGAATGTCAGAATCCCAAATCTTCAGCTGATGGTACCCGGACCTCAAGTCAATCTTGGAGAACACTCTAGCTCCCTGAAGCTCGTCAAACAAGTCATCAATACGGGGCAAAGGATACTTGTTCTTCACCGTAACCTTGTTCAACTGCTGATAATCAATGCACATACGCATGGAACCATCCTTTTTCTTCACAAACAACACCGGTGCACCCCAAGGTGACACACTAGGCCGGATGAACCCCTTATCTAGGAGTTCCTGAAGCTTCTCCTTCAATTCCTTCAACTCCGCTGGTGCCATACGATAAGGTGGAGTAGAGATAGGATAGATGCCAAGCACCAAGTCAAAAAAAAAATCAATGTCCCTATCAGGTGGCATACCTGGTAGGTTTGCATGAAATACGTCCGTAAAATCACGGACCACCGGAAAAGAATCAATAGAAGGAGTCTCACTACTAACATCCCTCACAAAAGCCAGATAAGACTCACATCCCTTCCCAATAATACGTTGAGCCTTCAAGTAGGAAATCACCCTACTAGGCACATACTCCACCGAACCTCTCCACTCACTCCTCGGCAATCCGGGCATAGCTAAGGTCACGGTCTTGGCGTGACTGTCAAGAACAACATGGCACGGAGATAGCAATTTGTCACGACCTAGACCGATGGGCCGCGACGGGCACCCGGTATCTTACTCAACCGAGCACCAATGTAACGTATCTTTCTTATTACATCATCATATACACGTGACATACGAGCCTAATAGGCCAATATAATCATTAATAAATTCAAAACATAGGCCGATAAGGCCGTACAATCTTTCACGTACACGACATATGTCTACAAGCCTCTAAGAGTACATAAATATCATAAAGGTCGGGACAGAGTCCCGCCTTACCAAACAATATGTGTCTAAATCATACTAACCAAACGAGCAACTCCGAAGCAAATGGAGCGCACCAACATCTTCCGCTGAGCTGATAGCCTACTTGGAGGGCTCTTGACCTGTCTATCGGGACCTGGGGGCATGAAACGCAGCGTCCCCAGGCAAAAGGGNATGCATATGCGTATGAATGTCATGTCGTGCATAGGTACATGTTTCATAATATCATCAGCCTCTGAGGGCATCCCATCATATCATATCGGCCACTGTGGGCAAAATCATCATCGTATACCAGCTGATCAGGTGGTGGTGCGTATATGCCGCCATAACCTTTCCCATATCCCATATACATACATATATATATATATATATATATATATATAT